>AYEL01054428.1:0-17274 GCA_000484575.1 Olivierus martensii
GGTTGTTGGCTGCCATGTTCTTTGGTATTGAAATGTAATAAAGTTTTTGTTTACTCTCTGATGTGTTATTAATTAATAAAATTAGCACTCTGTAGATGTGGGAAAACATCAATGTCACCACACATATATATATATATATATATATGTACATACATACACTGTGTGTGTGTGTGTGTGTGTGTGTGTGTGTGTGTGTGTGTGTGTGGTTCTTATTAATGTGTAGAGACATAATTGTCATCAATATGTCTTTGGAATACGTGTCCGTGTCCCAGATTACATGTAGAGACACTACATCGTGGTCCAGGAAACATAATGCGTAAAGTATGTATATATATTTATTAAAAGCAATGCTATACGCCTTTCACTAGCAGGTAATCTATCATTTTGCCCAGTTTGGGACTTTTATTCTTAGATTTATAACTAGATGTTATTTATTTGTGCAACCTTTATTACTTGATAAAATGTAATCAGTCTTAAGAAAATGCACAGAACAAATGAAAGTGTTCTTAGGTGCTTTCTTTCCAAATTTCAATATATGTAGCCATTCTTTTTGTAATTTGATATTTTTCGGAGTCAATGTAAAAAAATGGTTGCCGATTGTTTGTTCTTACATTGTGGTATGCTGGAATAACGATAACTTATCTTATTATTCTTCTTTCTTCTCCCAAAATCCATAACAACATTCACTTATAAACATAACGATAGTATTTCACTTATACACATAACAATAGTAACCAGTCTACTATACTACTTTCAGTAGTTTCGCAGACACACACCAGTTGACAGGTCATTCATTTCGAAATGCAAATAGCAAAAATAAAAGAATAAAAATTATAAATTTAGATTAAAAATAATTTATGGATTGTGTATTACATATTATTATGGTTACAAAAAAATAGAATATCAATTGTCAATGTTCATATTTTAGCGGTTCTTAAATTTTTAGTGCTAATACCTAATTAGAAAACTAAAATATTTTTTATAACTATAGTAATGCATAATGTGCAATCTGTAAATTATTTTTAATTTAAATTAATAATTTTTTTATTCTTTTATTTTTGCTATTATTAGCTATAATTTGTAATTTGAATCATTTGTTCTAGAATAAATAAGTAGTTTTGTAAAAAACACTGATTAATAGTTTATGTACTGGAAACAATATAGAAATACCAAAAATGTTATACTTGAATAAAGTAAGATTTATTTTTGTGAAAACAATTTATTGCTGCTCATTTAAATGCTAGTTTAAAAAATACGAATTAGAAAAAAAATGATATATCTATATTGATAGTGAACATTATTCTATATTATAAATGTAAATATTTTTTCATATTTATATATATATAGATCAGACAGATCAGTTATATTCTAAAGAAAATTTTATAATATCAATTTATACATGGGTCAATACATTTTTTGATTTTCAAAGGCTCAAAAACAGAGTCAAAGTCAATTTATTTTTGAATATATATATAAAATAAAAAATAAAATAATGAAAAAAGAAAAAATAGAATTAGACAAAAAATTAAGAATTCATTCTTCACATTTTCATTTCATTATTTTCAGTTTATCTTAAAAAGAATAAATTGAAAATAAATAAGCATAAATATATCAGCATAGCATATTCATGCTTGTTTAAGTTCATTGAGTTTTACATTCATTGCCATTAACAAATAATAGACATTTAAAAGAAATTTTTGATATTTTTTAGAGTTCAGAATTTCTAAAAGTTCTGTATAGATAGAAGAATACAGATATTTTTCACATTAAGAATTCCAAGGTTTATGGGTTATTTTTTCAAATATCAAATATAAAAAAAAATCAGAAATATGAACATTAAGTGTAATAAATAAATGTTAAACATTCATAAATACAACATTTCAAACCACATATATAACTATACACTACAATACTATTGAGTTTGTAAAACATTCTGTTGTTTGTTACAGAAACAGATAAATCAGATGACAGACTAGCACTCTCTCTGGCCACCATGATTTTATCAGGTAATTATGTAAATAATTATAATTTCCAGATTGCAGGCATAATTCATATGTATAAAAGCTCATTTGCTCATCTGTCAATGATGATAAAGAATACCAATTCTTTAACATTTATAATTACAAAAAATTTCATTATTATTATAATTTATTTCATTTTAACTTATTAGTCTGTAGGATATTGAAAATTAAGCCTAATAAAAATGCAAAAAATTCATATTGTGATTTTCTAAATGTTCTTTCACTGCTTACTTTAACTTATTTAATTATAACTAGTCAATTAGCAGGAATTATTATACTCACAGACAAACTGCTTTAATAAATTCAAAGTAGCACTTTCGGAATTCTTGTATTCCCTCTTCAGCTTTACACAACAAAATGTAAACAAAGCTGAAGAGGGAATACAAAAATTCTGAAAGCATTACTTTGAATTTATTAAAGCAATTTGTCTGTGAGTATAATAATTCCTGCTAATTGGATAGTTGTAATTCTAAAATAACTATTTTCGAAAACATCAAAATTTAATTATTCTTGCTCTGATTTAGAATGAAGAAATATTAAGTACAATAATCAGTGATTACTATATTTAATGTCACTGGAGTAATACTGTTTTATTATTTTTAATAAAATTCTTCTTTCAAAATTTTCACTAAAAATGGATCAAACTAACAGATATAAGAATCACTTATCTATAAACATTTCTACAGGTTAGAAGATACCTTCTTGTTTTAAATAGCTCCAATAAAAATGAACATTGCATTTTTTAAAATTTATAAACTTTTATTTTGCCATGGGATAGATAATGATTTCTAAAAATACTTTAGAGTATCTTTGTATTCTTTCAGAATTAAAAGCAGGCTCAATAAAATTTTGATTGTTTCTTTCCTAAAAAAACAAAAATATCTGAAAGAATATATGCATACAATGACAGCATTCAATTAAATTCAATTCTATACACAATAGAGAAAATAATCTGTATAACTTCTGTACTGTAGAAACTTCTGTATATTATTTTAAACTAAAAGGTGCATTGAACAAATATTAAAATTCTTTAGTCCAAAACTTGAACAACTGAAACTGTATTATTTAAAAAATTTCATATATATTTCAATTAAATTATTATAAATTTATGTTATTAAAACATGTTTAGTTTTAATATCAATTAGTAAGACATGAGCAAAACATTTTTCAAACTACTTAAAAGCATTCTCTCTTAAACTATTCTTCACTTTCATATTAAAATTAAAAAAAAATCTCTGAAAAAAATTTAATGATAGAATTATTAACAAGAAAAAATTCTGGAATTTCTTTGAAATTTCTATTTTATAAATTTAGAACCAAAACTGATTAAAACTGTTTTGTAATATTAAAGTACATTTTCCTGTGCAATATTAAGCTGTTGTTTAAATTTATATTTTTCTCTTCACCACAACAGACAAGATATGTTTTGCAATTTCTGTTTTATTTAAATTTTATTATTGTACTTTAAGGTTGCTTGAAACTATTTTTATGGAATATTAAATTGCTTCTGATAATAACTATTAATCAATATTTCATATCTGTAATATTAACAAAGAAAACGTCAGATTAAAAATTTCTTATGGTTAAATATACTTTTTCTTTAATATTATAATCTTAATATACAACAGAAAGCAAAAAATAATGGCATTGATGAATATGGATAACTATCATATTAAAAATTATAAATGCAAAAATATCACATACTTGTCACTCTTGTAGATATATTACTAAATGCTTGCATTGCTGTTGAAAGATCTTCATGATGAGCTGAAAATCAATATATAAAATACAGAAAATTAAATTTTTTTTACTGTTTTTCTTTCTTCTTTAAATTTAGCTCTTTAGAAATATGGATTTGGAATTAACAACAAAAATATAAAATACAGTATTAATGATATAAATATATTTTTTATATATGATTGATATACATAAATCAGAAATTTCTAATTGTTAAAATTATATGCCTTCTTTAAACTATATGAATGTAAGTACTCCAATATTTATGCAGTATTATATTCCTGAAGAATTTATGTAAGTCAATTTATACTTCTATCCTATTATAAACATTTAATAAGTCAAATATTAGAACTTTCCAAAGTTTTTTACTGCTTATTTTAACTTATTTAATTACAACTAGCCAATTAGCAGGAATTAATATACTCAAATTACAAATTGCTTTAATAAATACAAAGTAGCACTTATTAGAGAATTATTTTTGTTGTGTAAAGCTGAAGAGAGAATATAAGAATTCTGAAAGTGCTACTCTGTATTTATTAAAGCAATTTGTCTTTGAGTATATTAATTCCTACTAATTGGCTAGTTGTAATTAAATATATTAGAGAGAAATAATAAAAAATAAAAATAAGAAAAATAGAAAGAATACAAAATTTGCAAAAATGTCTTCTGATAGAGCAGAATTAAAAACAGCCAAATAACACAAAAATTGAGCACAAAAATAACCTGTACTAGACACCAAACCATATTCAGAAAACTGAGAAGAAAATCTAAAAGTTAAATCTTAGAAGAGTGATGAGAAAGTGGTAAGGTTCTGTAAAACTTTGAAGGATGGCTTAATAAAGGAATCTATTGAGATAATATGAAGAAGCAATTTGTGAATATCATTAATGAAAATCAAGCTGGCAATGTGCCAAAAATATGTTTATATCCAATACGAAAGAATACATAATAATTATTACATATTACTTATTATGACTAATTAAATTTTAAAAATAATTTATACATACTTCTAGACTATAATATAATTTTATAACTACATAACTATTTTATGTAGTAAAATAGTTATTATATACAGTAGTTATTTTTGTAATTTATTTGTTAATTAGTGCATCTTATATTAGAACAAAAATTTTAGTTAATTTTTTCAAAATTTAGAATATTCCAATCTATGTGAATTTTTAAAATTTTTAAATCTGTTTTTTAAGTGTATTGCTAAAGATGACTAGCTGTTTTAGCCAAAAACATTACAAAAAATAAATTTACTTTGTTTCTTAACTGCAATTTAGTGCAGATTTTATTTATTATTAGACTTATTATGTATAACAATCTATTTTCTTCAAGAAGTTTATTTGTCCTGTTTTATTTTATCCAGAACACTTGTATATATACCAGTATATATATAATTCAAATAGGAAACAGATTTGATTCCAAGATCTTAGAATTGAAGCAGAGTATTCACTCAGTTAAGACGATCAACCCCATAATGGAGATTTATAAAAAAAAAGGTAAAGTTCACAGACTCAGGGGTGAACCTAATTATAAAAAATTCTGATATGTAGGATCGGAAGTGAACCTATATTCTCCAGGTTGTAAGTCAATGCTTTATCATGCTGCCATCTAATAGATAGTAATATGAATGTTATAAAATGGAATTGTTACGTTTTTTGTTTGGTTGATGATGAAACATTCAATATCATTTTATATTATTAGCTTTTGATTAATTCTCATATTGAATTATTATGGTTAATGTTTTCTTAAAAGCAATACTTTATGAATCAATTATTGGCTTCTGAAGACATTTTCTATATATTTTCCAATTTTTTTTGTTACTTCAACAGAAGATTAATAAACAACAATTCCATTACAGAGATCACTATGTGATTTAACAGTAGTGGCTGCTTTCCCACTAGTGGTTAATTAGTAGTAGGGCATTCCAATGCCCATCATTAACAGTCCACAATTCTGATGGAGTCAACTGAAAAATTAAAGATGGAGTTTGACAAGCCAGGCCAGAACTCTTCTGAAAAGTTTGGACAAAAATTCAGAATTGAACCTGAATACTCCATAGGATAAACAACAGCCTTACCATGTGATCTGTACATGCAGAAGTTTTAATAACTCTTCCATGCGAGTAGCAGGCTACTTTATTAGAGACTTTCTTTATATTATTTAAGTTGTTTTATAACAATTAATCTAATCAGAGAAATTATAGTGTCATCATTTATGATAATTAGATGATATTTCAACAAATTTTAAAGAACATGCAAAAACAGCATTTTTGGACTCAAGAATGTGTTATAATTTTTCCAATGGTAATTAATGGTAATTTAGACTTTGATTTATAAGAATCTGATATATGAGCATTTTTCAGGAATGCTTTACTCTCATAAACCAGGAGTAATGTGTAAATAAGTAAAGTAAGTAAAAAGAAAATTTAAGTTTGTTGCATAACATTACTTTAAATCTGAAACTGGAATCAGAATAATCACTGAATTATTAGAAGAATTTTGTGTATCTTGTGAATTATTAAATTAATAATTAGTGATCTTTCATAGATTTTAACGATTTATTATTTAATTAAATTACAAAATCAATAATTGATTAAAATTATTATTATTATTATTATTATTTGTATAAACAAAACTTTACCTTGCAGTCAATGTTCGGATCACAGACATTAAAAGCCCAGTCTAAAAAAAATGTGTATATGATTTATTTGATTTTACTTATAATATTTACTTTAAATTATAAATATATTACTAAATGTATATCATTTAAATTTTAATTTTTTGAAATCTTAGAAAAAATAGAAAACTTTTTTAATAGCAGACTATTTATAAATTTATATATATAATACTAGTAGTCCAGGATCCTGTTGTAAGTCAGACATCTCTGTAATTAAATGTTTAGCAAATATGTTTTGTATTATTATTTGCTTATTTTTGGATCAGCTGATTATATACTGGTTATTTATGAATATAGCAATATTTAATACCAAGAGTTTTGTTTGTAATAATTTCAGAATATGAATTCTGAAGTACTAATGTGTTCTAAGCATACATACATGCATCATTTTTATCCAAATGGAAGAAGATGATAAATATACAGGTTGAATGTCAACTCTTTCATTGATTTAAAACATTAATTACAGAAAAAGAATTATATGTACAAACATAAGGTTTTTTGACATTTTTCCTCAACTGAAAAAGTTTTTTTTTACCAAATAATATTTATAAAGTTTTTCTCTACAATAGAGCACTTCAATATTGTTATCTGGAGAATGTCTAGTTGATACTTGATTTCTTTCCTTGTCTTCTCCAACATATCATGAGTCATTATCAATAAAATATTAGTTATCTTTGCCATAAAAATTTCAATATAAAAACTGATATTGAATACACTTTGTCCTTGATAAACTCAACCTATCACCAACACTGCCAGTCTCTTTAAACTTTGCATACTAGCCTTTTATGTTTTTAACATCTAGAGATCTCATTCATACTCATTACTGAAGTTTTGCTGAATTATTATTGGCATTGTTTTCCATAACAAAATATACTGGATTTTCTTCTTCATAGATATCATTTTGATATTAGTACCTGCAGTACCAGCTACATTGTCACAGATTATAAATCTGTACAGTAGAAAAACTCTAAGAATTGATCTATATAATACTACAAACTTGGAAATATTTACTTCACTTCTATGCAATTGGGATTATTTCTACATTACATTGCATACTATGAAAATGCGTTATGATGAGAAAAGGACTTCATACTGTGACTTGGGCCAACTTTAATTTTACAGCATTCATGTACTGGCCTTGATGGATGTATACCTTCTCTTAAGAGTACACAACATGAGAAATGTTTTAAGTTTAATGAGCTATAGGTAATTGCACAAGAGAAGCTGTAAGCTTTGAATCAAAGCATGATGTTTATGAGGTTTTATAGACAATATTGAGTCTGTGACACCTCATTGCTTAGAAGTAAAGTAAATTTTTATCTACAAACTGCATGTTTCTACCTAGAATAGTTTTTACATTATGAATTTTTTTAATCAGAGAAAGACTATGTTCATCATGTATATTCAATCTAAATGTGCATTACAGAGGTTGAAAATGCTATAACTTTATAATAATAGACATTAGACTAAATGTCACTGAGTTTATCCTTTTTATTTATTTTACTTTAATTAATACAAATCAATACTATTTCACATAATTCAATATATATTACTAGAGTAGTGTTTTTTTCTTTATCAATTAATACAGATAATTTATTTTCAATACTATACTAATGAAATCATATTAAGAGTAAACATGTAGCTTACCTGTGAGAGACTATGCAAAGTGTGGCACAAGTCTCAGTGACTTTGAAAAGATTGTCTTGAAAGCAGAGATAACTTTTGGAATGAATCTTTACACAAAGGAACTGTTGATTCGTATTTTGATCACCAGTTGGTGAGGGACAAATCTTTAATTCAGTAATGTATGTACTTTTTTTCAAGGGGTAAGATTAAAGTGTCGAAATAAAAAAAAAAACATTTAAAAGGTTGAAAGTGTCGCCAAGGCATACACTGCACTTCACATAGTCTCTCACAGATGAGCTATATGTTTACCATATTAAGCACAGTCTAAAATATTTCATTTATATATCTGATATCATTTAATGCAAATCAAAAACTGTAAACAGTAATACATAAACATTCAATGATCAATGTTAATTTTATCATCATTGGCAATGCAAAGATTTTTTTTTGTTATTTTTCTTTTTAATCATCAATTGTGCATCTAAATACAAGACCATAAATTTCATAAAACTTTCACCAATAATTTTGTTTATAAAATTATTGTTGTTTTTATATTATTGGTATTTTGCAATAAGATTTCAATGAAAAAAATATAAATTTTTAAAACTGAATATATTTTATAATATACACACTAATTTTAATTAAATGATAATTGATAAATAAAAATTAATTCTGTTAGTTCCTATTGATCTGTTCTTATATTTTATCATCATAAGTACTATTATAATGAAATATAACAATTTAATACAATTTTAAATATAGAAATAAAGTGACAGTTGACAGATTTGAGATTCTGACAACATTTTAGCTTACTAACCGATTCCTTAGGCGATTTAATAGCTCTAGGAGGTCTTACAGGACCGTCAGTATCTCCAGACATAGTTTTAGTCATGAGTGCTTATTTTAAGTTTCAAAAATTCTTAAATTGAATAGATAGCCGAAGACTATCTAGAATTTATTCAACAAAATACTATACAGTACTTCGCCATCATTTCGAGTAAACAAACTTGAAACGCCTCACGTAGGGTGAGTTCAGAAAACACTCCGAGAAGTCTCCATTAGAGAAACTAACGAATGACGTCACGACCTGTGACACTGGAGATCGCCAGACAACACGGGTTGAGTTCAGAAAATGCTCCGATAAGTCTCTACTGGAGAAGTTAATGAATGACGTCACATCATGAGACAACATAATCCGTGTATTCCTAAATTCATCAACTATACATCCATCGGTGTAAGACTGATGACGTCACGATGAGTACCGATTGACATTATTTTCGGAACGTGTTTGATGAGAAACAATATGACTGAACTTATAGAAGAAATATTTTCTTTCCGATATTCAGAATCAGATAAGTGATTATAATAATAGACAATATTTTTTAAATAAACATAACGAAATTTTAAATTACATGTAAAAGATATCTAGACTAAAATTTTGTATTTCATATATAGCAAATGACATATCAAGATAAACAACAAGTCGGTGTACTTTTATTCAAATTATGTAGTATCAAATTTTGTGTTTCTAATAAGTTTGTAATAGTTGACCTCTTGTTTATCGCGTAATGCTGATTAGGACTTAATCGATTTTGTAAATGAAAAGCTAAATACTGTAGTATTATTTTCTCAAAAATTTTCAACATAGCTGATGTAACCGAAATCGGCCTATAAGAGGAAGGTAAGTTTTCATCTTTTTTATGTTTGAGAATAGGGTTAAAAATTAAAATTACTGTAAATTGGATGATAAAATTTCTTTAGCTAGCCTTCTTCTTATATAGAGATACAAAACAGAGATATAAATGCAGAAACAGTTTTCTGGCTTAATATAATGTTAAGTCAGTATAGTTAATTAAGAAAAACATTATTGTTGTTGATTTTTCAGTGAATCAATTATTATGAATTCACAAATTTATATAATTGAAGAAAAGTAATTTACATTAAATAAATTATTACTATTTTAAGAGAAAATTTTATTTGTTGATCAGATATAGTACATGTAAATCAAATTTATTTTTTGTACAATTTGAAATGAAGGTTTATCATAACTTCTAATAATAGAAGCAGACATTCTACTGACCATAAAGAATGATATCAATGTAGCTTTTCTAATACAAGCTATTTTTTCATATTTATTATTTGAAATTCAATTCCTGATGATAAATAAATGTATGGAAATAAAATTATAAAATTCTCTTTATATCTGATAACTTCACATTTGTTGATTTCATCTAATATAATTCAAAATACATGAAAGATTATAGCATTAGGATCTTATAGATCCTAGTAATATAATCTTTCATAATAGTTGACTTGATTAAAGTTGATTAAAGCAGGAATAATAAATTAAGAAATCCCAGATAATCTTCTGTTAACTAAATTAACAACTAAGTCCTAAATTAATATAAAACAAAAATCCAAACTAGCTTATTGGACCTTCAAAGAAAATTAAATTAAAATAAAAAAAATTTAAACTTAGCACTAAGTATATGTAAGCCTTGAAGAGCAGTGAAATTAGTAAAATAAAAAAATATTTAATTTTCTTTGAAGGTCCAATAAACTAGTTTGGATTTTGTTTTTCTGTTAATTACGTGAACAAAGAGAGAGTTGCTCACTCTATGTTTAAGAAATTTCATGAACTTTAATTAATCTGTAATTTTTAATTGCATTATTTCAATGCAATTTGAACATAAATATCAATATATTTTTAAAATCATTCATCTGAAAAAATGAATTTACATTACCACTGTTGTCAATATAATAATAGATTATTTTTTTAATTATTATATTATTCTCTTTAAAGAATTGAATAGATCATTACAATTTATTTTAATTCTTTTTTATAAAATAATTAAATTATGAAAATAGTGAGATGTTGCATTAATTATTTTTGCCTTCTGAAAATAATTAAGATACTATATACAGTATATATATTAACTATGAAATAAATTATTTTAATCAAAGCCATGCTCTTTTGAAGTCATAATCATTGTCATAAATTATTATTATATTCTGAAGAAAATGAAAGTTATTTTTCAGTTTCTTCAGAATATAATAAATTCTTAATGCCATTTATCATTAATAAGTGATTTAAGGAAATAAATATGTATATTGCCAATAACATAAAATTTATGCTTTTAATATAACATATATATTTAACAAAATTTATCATTATTTATCACTATATAGCATACACCTTATTTCTTAACATTTTGTGACTGTAAATATATAAGAATATTATTTTTAAATAATATTTTTCAGATAATCATCATAATATAGTCAGTCATTACTAACTGAATTTATCAAAAGAATCTTAAAAAGAAGAGAAATTTATCTAATTTTAGTGATCAAAGAATGTGTCCCAATATACCAAATTTGTTCAAATCTTATTTCCATAGTTTTTTTAACCTATTTTTTTGTAAATTTCCTGTATTTATCATTCCTCCTCTGTTGTCTTTTCCTTGAACTTTTCATTTGTAATTCAATGTAGACTTTCTTCGAATATCTGTGCCTGTTTTTCTTGTAACATGTTTTATTTTTTTGCCATTTGAAAATTTTTAATTTTATAAAACTGTTTATTGCTAAATATTTTTGGTAATTTTATTTTTCTTGTGAAAAAAATTTTTTAGGAACTTAAATATTAAAGAAATTTAGCTGATAAAACTATTATTATGACAAAATTCTTTTATTGGAGAAATCCAACAAAAGGAATAATTTCAGCTTTATAAAGAAAAACCAGAGAAAACACCATCTATAAGTAAACTAGAATTCAATCTCTTTAAGAAACATAAATCTTTGTAGTAAAGTCCTTTAGATCATTTGAAAGAAATATAGAGCCATTTTCTTATTTTTTGTACATAAAGGAAAAAGAAAAACTTAAGAATCGGAAGTATTGTCTGGGAAAGATGCCTTGAGGGGAAGAGTTACTTTAGAAGCCTAAGGAGGATAATTAAGCATCACATGTAGACTTATAAATTACTATATAATGAAAGTTTTCATAAGTAAATTTATTATGTACTTAATATAAAATTTTTTTTTTTTTCATGTTTGTTACATTAAATTAAAAATAAGATTTTGCTTTAGGCTGTTGAATGAAAAACCAGCAAGGCCATTTTTAAAAAAGAACTTTTTTTAATGTTTTAATTTTGAAAAGTGCAGAATATTTTTTAATATGTTTTAGAATTTGATATTTCATATGATATAGTCATGAAAAATAAAAGTTTTAGAATTTGTATTAGAAATATATATTTTTTGATAGTTCTTTATTTTTATTTCTTTTATTTGGCTCTCTGGTTTAGATAGTAGATGATAAATATTATTTATTTACATATTCATAATTCTGTTAACATTAGATTAGAATAAGTAAATTAATAAATAGGCAATTTTTTATAAAGTTAATGCAGTATTATCATTAAATTAAATTATTTCTTTTTATTAGCAAAATAATTTATAAAGATCTAGTTCAATTAGGTTTATACCATACTGTAATTTATATTCTATTTATGCAAATTTAGTCATAAATTGAATAATTTACAAATTAATTACTGTTCCTATATTTAATATTTATGAAATAATAACTTAATAATCATAGTAATTAATTTAGATCAAAAGATAATTTATTAGTTCATTATATAATGAAATAATTTGTTTCTTAAATATAAAATTTCCATAATTATATATACACAACTTCTGTATGAATGAGAATTACATATATATTATTTATTCATTAATTTAATAAATATTTCAGTTTCTTTCTATAATCATGTGAAATTAAAATTCTTCATCTCATTTAATCACATTTATGATTATAGGTTATTAATTGTATTGTATGTTCTAAAGGCAATTTATTAATGCAAGTTATAAAGATCATCTGAAGGATACTCTCTATGATGATCATTTAAATATATTCAGTCAACATGTAATTGTTGGTATTAAATTATACTGATCAGTCAAATACTCTCTGAAATTTGGCAAATGATAAGAATTTAGTTTAATTCAAACAGTTTTGTTTTATTCATTTTTTAGTTTACTTATTATATTTTATTCATAATTGTTTATAAATTAAATTTAAGTAAACTACTAAATGAAGTTTTCTATTTGTAAAATAATAATATAGTTACCTAATATAATTTTCCAAACATTATTGCATTTAATATGTTTGCTGCATTATTAATTAAAATTTTGATATTGTATTACAGTTGTCAGTTTTAGAAATTGTAAATAACATATTGGAAAGTTGATGCAAAGTAATTATTATATTAATAATTATTAAATATATAATGAAAAATTATTCACATAAACTATAAATTGCATATGGAAAAAATTTGTTATTAATTTAAACTGATTGAAATATAATTTTATGAATCTGATTTAACATAAATTACTTTATGCTGTTGAATCATTTTGTTTAAACAGCCTTTGGTATTGTAAACAGTTACCCATATGGAAAGCCAGATGTTGAATGCAAGCAGCAATCTTAGGCATTAATTATTATTTTTATTTATTTTCATTTTATGTTTACTAGAATAAGTTAATTAAATCTGTATTAGATTCAGTTTTAAAGAAATCACTATTATTGTTTATTTTTCTATACAAGATTCTATTACTATTTTCTGATTGTTTTACTTAATATTTTTTCTTAAAAAAAATAGAAAAATTTCCAAGTGACAAACTCAATCTGTTCAAGTGAGCCGCCATATTCACTCAGCACCAGCATTTCTAGTTGGTGAGATTGATGCGACACCGATGAGCAGAAGTCAGATTTTGGAACGCTACCGATGGATTGCATCGGTGGATTTATTAGGAACTAATTTCTTTCACCGGTGAAGTCACCGATGAATTTAAGAACACACGGTTAGTAATGAGATTGTTGCACACTTTGCGTTCGAGGCTATACTGAGAAGGTTTAGTTAGTGCAGTAAGTGGAATATCGAACCACAGCCATTGTCTCCTTATGTGACATCATTCTTTAGCTTCTCCAGCGGGCACTTCTCGAAACATTTTCTAAACTCATTCTTAGTCGCTTCGTTCGTAAATTAACTTTGTGACATCATGAAAGCATGAAAAAATTTTCGCATATTGTATTTTTTATTTTTTTTGAATAACAACGAATCCGAAATTGTATATTATAATATATAGACCCTGATTTATATTTTTTATTATAGTTAGCTTAAATATATACAATATAATAGTATAGTAAATATTAAGATATAGTTTTGAGACAATGATAACGAGACTTTAATAAACGTTTGCTTGGCGCTCTCATTTATAAATAAGCCTATACCACTATCACTTAAGAATATTTTCATGTTCTTGTTAAATATTCTTAGCGTTTGCTTGGCGCTCTCATTTTTAAATAAGCCTATACCACTATCACTTAAGAATATTTTCATGTTCTTGTTAAATATTCTTTTAATTATTTAATGCCAATTGTTTACTGAATATTAAGTGATAGATTCATTTCTGGCCATACTAAAGAATATCCTAACTTTCTGAGGGCCTGGGCTTCACTTAAAAAAATATTTATATGTATTAGTTCTTTTTTAATTTTAAAAATATTCTTATTTTTTTTAACTTATGAATTTTCTTTTTTTCATTTTTAAAGATATTGAAAATAGTTTCAGTTGAATAAATTTTTTAGAAGCTGTTAAATACAATACAATTATAAAATACTTTAGAAGATATTATTTAGCTTTCTTAATGCATATTATTTTTCTATTCATAATAATAATGAAGAAAGAAAGATTAATTACCATTTTAAATCAACATTATTAACAAGAATAGCAAATCATTATTGTTTACTCTTGTTTATAATATATTTTAATTATAATAGTTCTCTTATCCAGTATCATTTGAAGATTATTTCAAAATATAGCAGTATTATCAGCTACATTGTTCAGAATTAAAATTATAAATAAGAGAGACAATTTTCCATTTAAAAAAATAGGATAGGGAAATTATTATTATTATTATTAAGTAAATAAATTAGTTAAAAAGAAACTTAATTTATCTTAATAAATTTATACTACAATGTCATAAAAATTCTGGCCATACTAAAGAATATCCTAACTTTCTGAGGGCCTGGGCTTCAGATTTTTATTTAAAATGTTTTTATTATTTAAAACATTAAAAAAAACATTTTAATATTTAAAGAATAATAAAATGATATTTATTTGCTATTAAATCCTCATGAAGCAATGCTGGTGCATGAATACCATACACCATTTATTTTATTTTATTTTTGTCAACAGATGACGCCACTTTACACTCAGTAAGAGTACTAAGTGGCGGGGCGAAACAAACCCTTCCACAGGCTGCCCACCCCTGCGGAGGGGTCTGGGCGAAACAAGCCCTTCCACAGGCTGCCCACCCCTGCGGAGGGGTCTTTCTGGTAGAATACTATGTGGTGAGCGAAACAAGCCCTTCCACAGGCTGCCCACCCCTGCGGAGAGGTCAGCAGAGGGGGATCGACAGGCCGAGCCCGGATGCCATGATAAATATTTTCAAGGGATGGGACCCGAGATTCGGACCCGGGTCCTCCAGAGTGGAAAACCGAAGCGTTTCCACGCGGCCCGACCGACTACCATACACCATTAAATTCGTATACTTTATATATACTTTTTGCATATTTTACACCCTCTTTCTAATCAGGGAGATTAGCCAATTCCAACGACGAGCTACGCCTACACCCGTGGAGGAAGGCCGGATGGTGAAAGATGGGGGATCACCGGGCCGGGCCCAGTACCCCGAAAAAAATCCGGGACCAGACCCGGTACGTGGAGGCCGGATGGTGAAAGATGGGGGATCACCTGGCCGGGCCCAATACCCCGAAAAAAATCCGGGACCAGACCCGGTACGCGAACCCGGGTCCTCCTGCGTGGCACGCGGACAGCGTTACTACTCGGCTATCCAGCCGCCATACTTTATATATTATCATTTGCTCCTTTGGATTTTAATATCCATGGGCGCAGCCATCTTGAAACAACTCAACATATTGGATAGAGCGTAAATGAAGTCCGCTACCGAATTTGACTTCATTCACTCAAAACGTTCAATGGTAGGTTATATTGAAGACAATAGAGAGCTTCATCAAGACATTGACGTGAACGTAAACGCAAAGAAAAATGACGTCATTGAGTTTACGTTCCATGCGTGGGTTTGTAGAAATCTGCTTCAGCGAGTCGTTACTTCCCTTAACTTCCCCAGATAGCGTCACGTGTAGGACATCATATTCGTCTAATACGCTTGGGTAGAACACGAACATTCGAGTCCGTGGCTGGTTGATTCGATTTTGTTTTTCAAAATCACTTGTTAAAATTAAACGTATTACAAAGAAAATCATTCCAAGAGTTACTTCTTAAAGTGGAACAACACAGTCAAAGCACACCTTAGGCTAGCTCTCAATTCAATCTGGGACAGACTATAGTCCAAGAAAACTTTGTACTGATATTCTTTTGGCTTTGGAAAATTACATCTTTTGGCTTTGGAAAATTAGTGACTGCCTTAATTTTCAATTTTGATGGGAAAACTTTGCCTTCTTTAATTGTATGTCCTAGATATTCTATCTGCCTGCAAGAATAAACACTTTTCCCAGTTAAACTTTATGCCATAGTTGGCTGCCTGTAAAAGCACTTTTTGGAGTTTTTCGATCCCTTCAACTCTATTTTTGCATGGTATAATAATGCGTCCATATACACCAACATATCGCCCTCAGCGATGAGATTTCTAAAGACGGTATTAATGTACTTCTGAAAAATACATGGAGAACTACAGTCCGAATGGAACTCTTAGAAACTCGTAATGCCCATTTGGTACAATAAATGCAGTGTACTTGCAAGTCCGAATGGAACTCTTAGATACTCGTAATGCCCATTTGGTACAATAAATGCAGTGTACTTGCAGCTTTCCTTGTCAACTGGGACATGAAAAAATCCATTACGAAGATCTAGGGTGCTGAAGAATTTCGCTCCCTGCAGCGCATCAATCTGATCGTCGATTAACGGCAGTGGGTATCTTTCCTTAACAATCTTAGGGTTTATTTGGCGGTAGTCGATACAAATCCTAGTTTCACCGTTCTTCTTTCGAACTAGAACAATGGGACTTGCGTAATCTGATGTGCTGGGTTGGATGATCCCTTCATCCAACCACTTCCGGATTTGGATATCCACCTCTGCCTTATCAGCTGGGGAGAGCCTCCTTGGCGTCA
>AYEL01054430.1:0-34205 GCA_000484575.1 Olivierus martensii
TTACAACTCGCATTAATCGAATATTTGCTCGCACTAACTGAAAAACGGTATCAATTTTATAAGTCGCACTAATCGAAATCGCATTATTCGAACTCGCACTAATCGAGGCCTACTTGTACACTAAAGAGAACTGAATATTTTAATCTAAATATGTCTTATTGAAAATCTGAAAGCCCGAGTGAATCATATTAGAAAAGCATTTAAAAGAAAATAGCCCATCGCGTTAGATGATAATATATAATGGAGTTAATAAGGGAAAAATAATCGTAATCAATTCACAACAAAATTTCTCAACCATAAAAAATCGAGCATATTTAAAATATTAACCTGTTAAGGTATAAAATATATTTTTCTTTTGAACAGCTATCCAAAAAAACAGATACCAAACAAAAATTTTAAACCGAAAAAATTCTCTCTAATGAATATTTTATACTCTATCACAAGATAATAAATCAAGAAATGCTATCGATCTGGTAAAAATAAATCTAATAAAATATTTAAAAACCGTTTTATAATTTTTTAACATTATATTATAATTCAGCTTATAGTTATTATAGTATCGAACAAAATACTGTATGTAAACCTACATTAAAAAATTTAATCGATGAAAAATGCAAAATTCCATTTCATCATATACATACTACCGAAGGCCTATATAAAGCAATTAATTAAGGGAGCTGTTAATGAATACTAACAAACCACACGTCATAGTTGTAGTAAGAACATGCACGCGTGCGATGTCAAGGCCACAATAGCAACATACGGAAATCAGAATTTTGATTATATTAATGACAGTAAATGTACAGTACATGCCATTGAAAAATGATCATGTTGACAATTCATTAAGTCTGCCCGGTACCGAACAATTCCCAGTAGTCTGGCTAAAATAATTCCGCATTATGGAAAAAAAATAAAGAATTATTAATATACTAGTCAAGGTTACTCTGGCTTTGTAAGAGCATTTGGATATGATATTTCTATTTATCTCGTTAAACATCGCTATTTAGAAAAACCGAACAAGTCGACTATTAATTTTATACATTAATAAATTCGTGATAAAATTTAAATTACTTGAACCGTGTGTGTGTATATTACTCGTACCACGTAGTGACTATAAACAATATCGCATTCCAAATATCTTATATGTAATATTATTTATCTCGTTAAATTCTTTGAAATTTGCTTTGTTATATATTAATGTTTATAATTAGAATGTTTAAGAGTTTTGTGATGACATAGAAATGCATGACGTCATCGTGCCATCAATTCTAACTAAAGTAGTATTAAAATTCAACTACAGAACCAATGGATATCAAATGCAATAAATGGAAAATAAATGACATCTAAAGAATGTAGACAGTTTTAGTAGTTCTGCAACTTCTTATTCTTAGTCTTATTAAAATATGTTCTGTAATTTGCAAATTATTTTTAATTATGGAGGGATATAAAGACTTCATACTACGTGAGGGGAGAACTTAAATCGATCTAAATAAATACAGACGAACTTCTACTCTCTCAAAGTAGAAATTCGCATATATGCATTTTCATGAGTTTCATTTGTAGAAGTGATATATCAGTCTCAAATGTTGATGGATTAGTATATTTAAGTAAAGCATATTACTTTATTTTAATTAGAAAATCTTTCTGTAATCTATCGAGTATAGTATTCTGACATCCAAGAGAAATAGGAATGTTGTAATAATCATCATTTAAAAATAAATTTTTGTTTAAAAAATTTAAAATCAGAGAGAGAGAGAGAGAGAGAGGCAATGGAAAGATCAATTCCATCGAATTGTCAACACTGTTGAAGGTGCTCGTATAGAGATTTTTCCCTCTAATAAAATAACAGAGATTATATGAACGTAAAAAAAAGTGAATATAGGTAGGTTATTTTTCATCAATAGGATAATAAATCCAAGATGCAAAACACGATGTATAGGGAGAATGGATATGTTTATATTAAGGGAGACAGAGTGAAGTCATTGTATAACCTCAAGTTTTAGATAGACAGTTTGACATTGGATAATGTAGGCAAAAATAGAATCTGTTTCTTCCCGAGGAGGATGAAGGAGCAAAGAATGCATTCTTCTTAACAACAGAATATTTAAGAGTGAAAATATTAACAAAATTTAAGAAAAAATATGAAATAAGGTAGAAGAATAAAACCATTCTCTTCTCTGTATATCCGCCCAACTCAGAATCGAATAGTCCTCTTTCCTGACAAGTAGTGCTCCTCTTATCTTGTATATCGTTGGTTTACAATTTACATCTAGAGCAGCTAATGTTAATTATATTTAAATTTTTATCTGGTATTTTAAATTTTTTACTATTTTAATAAATGTGTTTATTTTCTTTATTTTCTTGATGTCCAAGTTGATTATTCAATCCTGAATATTTTGTCACTTATTCGTGAAACTTCTTCGAAAACATGCTAATATATCTATACTAACTTTTATCGGATATTCTCTGCGGAATCTCCATGTCCAATGTGAGATCTGTCTATGGTTTAACATTAATACTTCCTCAATGTTTCTCAATAATGATATATTTTCCATTCTCTTGAGTACTGTATAGTATGGGAGAACAAACCTGTTACAAACTGCAATGAGCTCAATGAAATTATAAATCTAATGAGTCATCTACAGTGAGTGATGAATAAATTTTATATTAAGTAGGGACTCGCAATCGAATCTGGTTCCTCTGGATAAAAAGAAGTTTCTTGAAAGAAGAAGTTGTACGCGGTTAATTCATCCGTACATATCATATTTAAATAAAAACCTTTGCTTTAGAACTATTAAATGGACTTAGCTTTTGCTAAATCTATTTAATAGTCTGCAGAATTATTAAATGAATTATTTTAATATGAAATAGAGAATAAGTTACACTTTGAAGTAAGTTTCATAATAAGACTAATTTTTTGAAAACGCTTATTTTATATTAAAAAAAAAATTGTTTAATGTTTATAATTAGAATGTTTAAGTTTAAAAAATAAACACGATGGCCAAAACATACACCAGATGGTAACTGGGCTGATGGCGTGTGCAGGTAGCGGAACAACGACTGGTAATGACGTCATACGGTAAGTCTATAAACAGATGGCCTATAAGGGATGTCAGCCATATTACTTATAAACCGTAGAAAGTTTAAACATCTGCTCTAATAATTTACTTGACGGATTTCTCATTGTGTTCCTTACTCTATTTAAATTTTTATTTATAGGCAAATGAGAGAGAGAGTAAATTATGAATTTCCAGTTGTAAGGCATCCACTCTTCCAACTAAACAATAGTTTAATTATCGAACTGCTTTAGACTGGAAAGGAAATCCAATGAATTTATTATAATTTGTAACTCTAAGACGACGTGACAATGGCACTTCCACATAGCAGATGGTTACATGGGCATTTACTGTCTGAAGAGAGGAGAAAAAATGATGATTTAGTTTTGATTTGTTAACCGTGTAACAACCAAACAATGCTTCTCATAACTGCGGATTGATTACTACACAAACTGTAGGCAAATTTTTTGTATTTGTATATAAGACTCGTCAAAATACAGTTATGAGAAAACTTTCTTGTTAAAACCCCCTGTTTCCGGTATTAAGTTTAGAAAAGAATTAAAGTTTTTTATAATCGATTCTGGAGAGGAACAGTCTTTTCTTACAATAGAAAAGGACCTTCCACGCTTCTGAATTGAAGAATAGAAGCACAAAAAAATCTCTTTCAAAAGCTGATTTCTTTTATTAAATGCATCAGACAGTCAACCTAACCCCCTGAAGATGATCACTTTTTTCTATTGAATTAATATTTAAATTTTAACTTAAAAAAATCTGAGTTAATATGATGATAACCTTTCTTACTGCAATAGAATTTCTTACGTTCAATTAATCGATAAATACGATTAACACATGTTAGCAAAGAATTAATTTCCTAAGAAAACATTCAAAACCACATGTTTATTGACTCTTCTTGTTTGATGTTTCATTTTTTTAAATTAAACCGAAAATCATAGGAGCATTAATTAATAACTTATACGAAACATCGGTTCGTCTAATAATATTTTAAAACGTAATTACGATTGGAGTTTCTCTTACGTTTCAACATATTCTACAATATTAATAATTAAAGATATTCTCTTTGATATTCCGAGTTGGATATGAATATTTTCCGTATTAAATCTCCTATGCCACATTCTATTTAATTTATTTAGCATAAGTGATGAACTTTGCTCAAGAATACTTTATTGAACAAACATAAAGGTATCGCGAATTTAACCGCAACCAGATGCGTACACCTGTTAGTTCTAACTCTGCACGGGTATATTCAGCTTTAGTATCGATTGCGCCAGGCGTGTATATCCCACTCTTTCAACTTATTCATGATGGGTTACCTAAATTGATGCGAATAAACAGACATACCTGTACAAGCATTCAAATAAGAATTGATCTAATGATAACAGAGCGAATATAACAGAGCAAAAGAATTGCAGCACTTAAAGTAAAAATGATGCGTAGGAAATTTGTTTTAAAACGCAAAGTCATGATTTTCCCAAATTTATCTAGTTTTATATTCATGAAATGTGCATGTTCACTAAAAATTGATAAACCGCAGAGTGTAGAAACAGTTTTCGTTTGAAATAACCTTTCGATTTAAAAAGATAGTAGCATCTCAGGAGGTATATTCGATAAGAGAAGTGGAAGAAATTAAGCCGGTGTGGAAGTCAAGTCACGTCTAGCACAGATCAACTCTTTGGACAAGACGATCCAAAACGGAAACAATTTTCTGGCTGAATTATCCCGACAGACTCTGAGGTAACACCGGCAGAAAAATAAAAGGTGAGAAATCGTTTACCCGAACCCTTGTTGGTTATACACGTAGCTTGGTGGAAAGAAAGGAATGATAAAAAAAAGAATGGAGAAATATTCCTCGAAAACGTAACTCGACACTTAACCTACAACTTAAGTTTTGCTAGGAATGGCAACAAATGTTAACGAACTTTATTTCGACGATGCGATTCTATAATTACTACTTATGCCAAGATTTCTGCCGTGAACTAATAGAAAGTTATTGCAAAAGTGTTACAGAATTATAACGAGATAAATTTAACCTCTAGTACATATAACTTCTAATAATATAATTAACTATATTACGATAGATAATCAGATTGACTTCAAACAGTAATCGTAATAATAAGCACAAGCATCTAGAGATGGCTGCAAATAGTAATTACCATATAGGGATAATTTAAACTGCCTTACCGTCAAAAAATTTTTGTACGTTAGTAAATACAAATGAGGTCGAATATTATTCTATTTTATAAGATGCCAATTTTTTTTTCCTGAATATAAAAACTGTCAAAATTGGATATACACTAAGCTCACCAGTTCTTTTATTCTCTCTCCTGGATATTTTAGAACAGTTTCGCTTTTGCCACGATTTCACTAGATCTCTGGTCACAACATGAACCTATTAGTCATGAGCATAATTCATTCGAGGAATAAGAGAAATTTTTATTTATCATGCCATAAATCTCGAAAATATTTTCAATTGAATATTGTTCTTGCCGTTTACCAAAACATCTACTGTACAGTTGTTGATCATTAATCTTCTCTTAACTCAATTTTTTATATTGATTCAGAGTTCTCAGGTTACGAGTCCATTTTGTAATAATGATACGATTTTCGACCCCAATTAAAATTTATCTTATATTCTTATTTTTCTTTAATATATTATCCTTTGCATAAATTCTCTTCCGTAAACATTTTTAGGTAATAAATGTAAATAAAATTCTGTTTTAAAAATATATTAGCATCGTTAATCATAAGATGTAAAGCACGTCTCATATTATTTTTTAATTATTATTTTCGCGCTCCATTCACCTACGCGTATATAAGTATATGTTTGCGTTATGGATAAAATGTACAATTTTACTTCGAGTTTTATTATGTCTGCTAAATTATAAACTTTGAATCAGTTATATGAGTCATGCGGTCGAATTTCTGCGAATTTTATTCTAACGAACTATGATCGAATAAACGTCGTGAAAGGTTGGCGTAGCCACTAACAACACACGCTACCACTCAACAACACCGCTTTCAATAAATAACTCGATGTCGGTCGAGCACACTAATTATAATCAATAACAAGTCATAATCAATGAATAAACTAGGGAATCTCGTATTACATCACTAAACTCGAGCCAATAAAAGTCGGAGTTTTACGTCCACGCGTTTATTCACTATTGGATCAAGCTGCGACATTAGACTGTATTATAACCAATCAGCGTGACTTTCTCTATTGGTCAAAACAGGAAATGGATCATAAAAGACTGTATTTGGCTCTAGATCGGGATGTTAAATCGGATTAGGGTTTTAAACTTCAGACCACGAAATAACGCAGGAAAGACAAGACTCGAGTCATAAAGCCAGAAATCGAGACGCCAACGTACCACGTAATAAAATGCTCTTATACCTTGTGATGTAAAAATGAACGGCGTAATCTCTTCTCTTCTATTCAACTTTCAATGAGTAATTATAATAATTTATTCAATAAAAAACACGTACGATAAACAATGTCTAGTGATTTTGTAAGAAATTATCGTTCGTCAGCTGCAAAATAATTGAGTAATTATTTACTGGAAGCCTGCTGCTGAGCGGCTGTGGGCTATCCTATTGAGCCTGAGATTATTTTATCGTGTTTATCATCCTAACGTTGTTCCGAGATTAGGTAGTCGCCTGGGTATGCTTATTTTATGAGAGGAATCCGGAAAGACAAACTCGTGATGCAAAATGCATTCTATAATACAAAAAATTCAGGGGGAAATAGTAGTCTGCCAAAAATGTATTTGAATACATTTAACAGTGCATTTCAGGTATGGCAAATATCGATTCTCTTTTCCGTGTCTACATTCGTGCAAAGTTACTCAATTTTTAATTAAACTTGAAATGAGATTATGGATAAATCTATTTAAAACGACAGAATTCAAAAATATTTTATATATTCAATTCCTCCGTCACATAATACTTGTCTTAAATTTTATCATTTACATTTTCACTTTTCTAAAAACTTGATTTTGTCGCTAGGATAATTATGCAGCTATATTATGCTAAACATGTTTTGACATTTTTCTCCAGAACGGTTTTGTAGGTAGTATTTTTTCTTCTTCTTTTTTATTCAAATAAGTTTTTTTTCTGCGAAAATTTTTCGCGCATCGATGCATAGAGAAAATACTGTACCTGTAACAACTTTCGCTCGATTACACGATAAGCAAATATTATTATTCATTTAATAACATAAATTTGTTCACGTGACTTAAATCATCATGACCTGGAAGCACGCAACAGGTTCGGTTGCAAAAATTTATATTTATTACCAAAATTCGTGACGAAAATATCGTTGGTGAGGATTCTAGTTATTCATCTTACTCGGTTTTTTATTAATTTTTGTAATCGATAATGATGAGGAAAAATAAATAAATAAAATATTTTATCTGCAAAACTTATCTGCCTCTTACAATCATTTTCATTAGATCCGTTTTGAATAAATCTTTCGCTAGAGCAAAGGTTGATTCATACCGGAACCATATTGGCAAAAGTATCGTTTAGCTAGTAGATTTATCGAACATTTAGTTCGGTGACGACATCAACACGTGACGCTGCTGGCAATGACACTATCTGATACAACTGAAGCGACAATAATCATCCGCTTTGACATCTGTGTTACGAGGACTTACGATCACTAGTAAATTCGATACTGCTACAATAACAAAACTCAAGCCGAAAGCGTCGCATAAACCAAATTTCGAAAGAAAATATTGTACAGTACAGTACTTAAAAAAAGGGAAAAGGAATATATCCAAACAGTCAGGGAATTCTTTTAACTGTGCGCATCCCACATTACTCAATCTAAATAGGAGTTGTCGTGTTTTCCATTATTTTATTTGCCAGTGACATCATCCGAAAATCAATTTAAATTCCACGAAAAATCTCTCGTTTGTAAACTTAAATCATCCGTATCCGACGAATTTAAATGAAAAGAAATATATTTATCTTAATTGCGCAAAACACCTAAATCCATATAACATTAAAGAAGAGCGGTTAAAAATAACTAAAGGGATTAGACGGAAAAATAAGACGACGACTAAGTTATTCGCACGCTTACAGAGTTAATTATTGAAGAAGAAAATGTTTCTACTGTAGAAATAACCGAGATGGCAAACTCGCTAAAGAATAAAACTAAAAGTATAATCATATTTCAAAGGAAGTTGATGCGAGAAACTGAACATTAAACTTTCATTCTTTATCCTGGATATTGACAAAAGAAAGCGATTTATTTTGTAGCGTGGCCCGTACCTTGTATTTCCGTGACGTCATTCGGTAACGTCCTAAGCTACGGGATGGATATTTCCATTTCAAATTAACTTTACTTGTGCCCCGCAAAATATAAACTAGAATAAATATTAAAATTCAATACCGTTATTAAAGTAAATTATAAATATCTCTTCTATATATTTTGTTAAGCCATTGGCAATAATTCTTTAATAAAAATAATAATTTATATAGTGTGACGTAATCTTCTAATCTTTAAAAATATGCACAAAATTAAAATATTCAAATTTGCATTTTTAATGTTAAGAAAAATTTTTAAATTGAATTGAAAACCCATTAGGAAAATAGCTCTCCCGAGTAATAATTAGTCAGGTGAAAATTCTTCCCCGTTTCGATTTTATTAATGATTTATCAACAATGTAAAAAACCTGATATTAGATATGTTACATTAATTTTGGTTATGCCGGACTCTCAGTTTCGTTTGCGTCACAACTCGCAAAGTATTAATCCTCGGCTATTCTCGTTACCTGTTCCTTCTTTACAATGGATTTCCGAAACCATCAAAGCGTTCTCTTTCAAATCAAAACCATGTGACACTAACAACAGTCTTCGTTTCTGCCCCTATCCGGACGAGTGAAGCCGAGTACAAAGACACACACACCTAACCTATCTGGTTCGGCGGACATATCAATGGCCCTCAATACCGCCGGAAACAGGTGTGCGCGCACAAACCCGGAAGTCCTTCAATCTCTAGTTCTATGGAAACTACAGCCTTCCACTAAACGCTCTTCCGAAGTTTTCTTCTCTTCTTTACTTCGATGTTAGGGGAAAACTAAATTTAAAGTACTATAATGGCGTCCATTACCATCATCGATGCTTTTGTACGAAAACTATATCTCTTCGGCCAAGAGATTTTTCCACACTGTTACGTAATGAATATTCAGATTTGGGTTGGGCCGCATACCGATTTTAATATATTCGAAAAGTTTATATTAGAAAAATGAGTTCGAATATTCGTCTTAACTCCTCTTCGCTTTGTATAATTATTATTAAAACGTTATTAGTCATAAAAGGTAGTACTGTATACATATTTGGAATTTTTATTCCGGTATCGAATACTCATTATTAATTCCGAGATAAAATTTAGAAGCATATAATAAAAGAGAAGGCTCGGTTTGCATCATAAATCACAAATACTTTACTCTTAACAGCATAGGTTGTCATATTCTATTACATTATTTATTACCTCCTTTTATGAATACTAACGACTTTTCTAGTTACCATATTGGAAAACCAGTTTAAATATTCTCTCTGTGGATTTCGGGGTGATGTGTATATTGTATACATAAGTCTTCCAATATTAAACAAATGATACATTTACAGAATCTGTTTTGAGATCATGTTCGATAAACGGTAAAAATTGTTCGAATCTCTAAAGAATTAAAAGTGTAAATACACGATCGATTCTTGCTAATTGATTTAATGTTGTGTTAATATATTAACAGCGCTGCTCTTGTACTCCTGTTTACCTGTAAATGCTCTATCGAGGTTGTTCGGATGCTTTCAAAATTTTTTATAAATCAAAAATTTCGTGATAATCGCATCGATTCGAATATTTTAGCATAATCGAAACGTTGCGATCGGCTTTATTCTGTATTGCTTTAGTTAAAAGCCAATGTTTTAATCCTATTAAAGATGAGGCTCATATAGGATTATTTGAGGAACGTCATTTATTTAAATGCTGTGAATGACGTGTGATCTTATGAACTGTAGATAAATTCTATTTAGTCGTTATGTTTTTCAAAAATTATACATACAGTTACATTTTTTATCTGCTCGCGTGATATGTGTATATCGATTTGATTATGGTTTACGTAAGAGCATCAATACGTGAATTTCCGAAGACGTTTTCATGCATCTAGACAAAAAAAACAAAAAATAAAAATCGACGATGCATTCGATATTCATAGAATACAAATTTTATTTTAATTCTGTCTCAATTAAATGCAAATTAACTGTTCGAACGTTTAATTTCCATAATTCTTCATAGGCGAGATTAACGCTGAATGCGAGTTTAATCTTCCGCTTTAAATCTAAGATTCGATTTGTTACAAAATTTGTTTAAAAATCCAAATTTGCAAGTACCGTATGCTCAATTTGAAGAGCGTCATGCCAAAATCTTGTTAATCACATTTAGTTTGAGAATCGGTAGATAACATTCCTGTCGACTTCTACAGCAAGTTACGCATTTACTAACTTGTTACGCGTCGATCGAGTTGCTAATCATCCTCATCAGATATTCGGATGATCGTATGCGACGTTAGCCATACAAAGTACATAATTATAGTTGTCGCGTGTCGTCACAGATAATATCGACGGATATGACATCACACGTGATATCGCGTTAAAATTACATAAAAAGTCGTTTTTTTCCGAGAGAATTAATAATTCAGAGTTTTGCATCATATATAGTATATACCGGAAGAAAATCGAGTTTGCCTGTTTCGACTTATTTTTGTCTTTGGTTATTAAGAATCTTTCCTCGGAATTCAATACATCGACGTTACAATTTTTGAAATATTGTGATTCCAATAGACGAGAAATGTTTACAAAAATCGAACGATATAAGAATTCAAAACATACTTTGAAATATTTATAAGTTATTAAGATCCTTCCATTTTATAAAAACTTCTATGTTTTGTATGCAACTTCTTAACAATATTTTACAGTGAAATTTCAAGTAAACAATCTATTTTTCGAGATATATTTTTAAGAACTAATTTCAATTTTGTCGGTGGTAAATTGAATTCTGAATTAATGACGTGAAATTGCAAAGCTTATAAATAGAGAAGAAAATAAGTCCGGCATGGTACTTTATAAAGAAATTGCGATTTTGAATATATTTCAGTTAAGAAAATGTTAAATTATTAGATGACGAATATACTTGGAGATATTTATATTCGAAAAATATAAACAAAAGAGAACATTACAGAAACCGAAATCATTTGCAACGTGCGTGGCATAGTGGGAAAGGAAATCTCGACTGAACACTCACTCCACACAACAAATGACATTTCTACGCCTCAATTCCACAATATACATGTACGCTGCATGCCAGACTTAACTTCTTATATTATTAATGAAATGTGGAAAAACAGTACAGTCGACAATAAAAGTCCTCCGCGTTTCTTCCATCTTTTTCTACTTTCTCTTACGATATACCTTCGTATAACGAAATAAAATTGTTATTAACCTTGGCCGGGAGCCAGATGAAACTCACTTTTTTTTCTATCAACCAGGAATTTCTCAAATTTTGCCAGTTTTTGGAGAATCAAATTTTTTATTATTGTTATTTTATTTCGAAATTTAATAACTTCCTATTTAAAAAAGTGACTAAATTTTTGGGTATGATGTGTCGATTTTCAATCCAACATTTTTAAACAAAGCGTTTTACTTCGTATCCGTGGCAAAAATTTAATCAGTTTTAGTCCCGCTGTTTAATTTAACCGAATTTTAGTTGTTTCAGAACTTAATTAGCAAACTTGAGAGATAAAATAAGAATTATATTAACTGGAGACGGAAATTTTTCTATTATTTTTTTGAAAAATTTCCGAGAAAGCAATTTTTTCTAACGTTTTCTGGGCAAAAAGATTTGGAATTTCTTCGCTCTTGTACAAGAATTAAGAAATATTTCTATTTTAACTAACTTTTTACATATTTTTATCCAGCGAATATAAATTTTCTAGTTATGAAACGACGCGTAAAATTGATTACATCATGTATAAAAATTATATTTATAAAGTAATAAAAATTACGGAGAAAGTGTTTAAATTATTCACAATTTATAAATGTTTCGTAAGAGTTGCTTTTATAAAAATTGGTATGTTTTATTAGGCCTATATTCTTCTGATTTTTGGATTTTACTTTAAAAAAAGAGAATTTATATATTCGATAATAAAAATATTCTAAAGAAATCTTAAATTCAGAAGGTGTAAAATACAAGCCGTAGTAACTTTTGCAAAAGTCGTCGATACCTACATATAAGCATCACTGAAACCGTTACCAAAATTAAAGTTCTTTCTCGCACTCTTTTTGCCCGGGTCAAATCGTAAATCAAAGTGTATGGCGTTCAGGACGGGATATCCCAATCCATACTACACAGTAGAGCAGCGAATCGAACTTTTATATAAAAGATGGAACCGAGCGTTTCAGAAATCTGATCCGTCAATTCGACTTGTTCGATTTTAAGAACAGATATTCCGTTGAAATTATCCGTTAAGTCTTAAAAATTCCTTTTGGACACAAAAAAGTGAAACGAAGTTTAAAAAAAGCCTGCCGATAATTCGAAGTTAGTGTCGAGTTTCAGAGAGGGAGAGAAAGCAGAACAGATTGCACCGATGAAGAGTAACAAAAACATTAAACTGATGATAAATTGACTGTGGAAAGAAATTAGGAAAATCTTTCCATATAAGCTAGAAGTTATTTCCAACGAGATAATCCATACTCACTTAAATGCTGCCAAATAATACACGTTACAAGTTTCGATTAGCAATTAAGTTTAATGGAAGAAAAAATTATGAAAAATAATACCTGTGGAAACAAACAATCTATCAAAAAATATGATGAAGAAATATTAACTTTAATTGGATATATTTTATTAAAATTATAAAAACGAAAATCATATATATATATCGAATTGAGGAAAAATAATAATAAGTTTAAATAAAAAAATTGTAATAATAAAGAACAATATCGAAATATCTCTCGAGATATAAAACCATGGCAACGTTTTTCGGAAAACATCTTTTGCTCTAAGAGATATTTCCTATTAAAACAAAAAGATAAAGATAAAAAAGCACGTAACACACGAACCCAAGGTTATCGAGAAAAAACCGTTCTCGTCATTAAATAAGAAAGGAGGTCAAACTGGAAACAGATGCAAATCTGCTGGCTTTGGTTGTTAAAACCTGTAGGGGGACACCGCTGGGTAGGAAGAAGAGAGCAGGAGAAAAAAAAATATGTATACAGACACGTTTCGTCTGGTCTATTTGCTAAACCTACCAGGTTAATCGAACATTTCGGTAGTGTCATTAAGAAGAATTTAACAGCGTCTCGACACTTTATAATTAATTATAAGTAATTAGTATTTTTTAAGAGTGAAAGTACGGGCTTACCGCATCCATGCACGACTAGAATCAGCGGCGCAGAGATTATAGGAGCCATTCTACCCCGGAGATTAGCTACAATGATCACGCAACATCTCTCTCCACTACTATGAAATAAACACAGATACGTAACACGAGGCACTACTATGTCAATCTGCTGTAACGGCACATCTCATTGGTCGATATCACAAAACTCCTCCTCTAAGCGGGTTCATATTGGCAGTAGGGATGATAGGTATCTCAGTTAGGTTTTAGTTTACAGCATTTTGTAGCCGGATAAAACTTTCCAGAAGTTTATAAAAACCAACAGTGTTTACAAGCATATATATAAATACCACTCTTCCATCTGTAGCAGTCTTTCCTCTTGACCACGCGTTTATAAATCTATTAACGCGATTAAAATCGTAAAAAAATGGAAATAAAAATACTGTAAGCATTTTTGAGTGGAATAATTGCTTTACCGATATTTAAGATTATTTCTTTGTTAAGGTTTTATTTTGATCGAAAGCTGCCGTTTTCGAGCTCCGGATGGGAACCGCTCCATTACGTCATCCTCTCTTTACAAAAGAAATCAGAGACGAGGGAAAGGAACCCCATTTTTGGGTGTTTGCTTAACCGTATTCATAAAAGTTATCGAAATTGCGATTCTTTAATTGAACGGAGTGTGACGTTTCGACTACTGTATTTAAATTTTAAATATGGTCAAAAATTCGAGACATTCGCTTTAATCAATAAAAATGAATACCGTATAAATAATTTATTAAAAATGTCAGCGAAATAAAATAATATAGGCGTATTTTAACTCGGTTATGAAAATGATAAATAACATCATTAAACTTACCCGCAGGTGAATAAAATCTAAACATTTAATGAGCTAGGAGTAGAAAATAGATAAAAAAAAAAAAAAAAATACTTTTTATTCTTACTGCCAATTCAGTATTTTCAAAAAAAAAAAAAAAAAAAAGTTACTTTTTATTCTTACTGCCAATTCAGTATTTTCCTTTTGATTCTTGAATTGTTACTTTAGCTATCCATCAAGAGTAGACATATATAGACGAGAGAGAAATCATTCATTTTTTTCTTTTTTTTATATGTAGACTTATATGGAAGAGAAAAAAATCTTTCTGGCACTTTAAACAATTATTTCTACTAAAAAAAATTCATAAATTTCGATGAGTAATCATTAAAATTGGTTATTTTCGTCCACAACATTCGAAAATTGATTTTTTTTCCTTCTTTTACGTTACCAATTTTTGATTATAGATGTTAACGCAATTACTTCTCTGCTTAAAATATAAATTTATGGTATGTAAATAAAGTTTGGTTTTTTAAACTTTATTTACATACCATAAATATTAGATGGGTGTAGAAATTTCAAATAATTATTTCGCCGTTAGCAAAGTCTTCTGCAAATTGTCATTCGATTTCGAATGACAAACTTTGTCTACTCGAAGATACACGCGTTAAATTTATTAATGTGTATACTGTAAACGATATTACATTTTTTTTACAAAATAAACAATAAGATAAAAATAGGTTAGTCTTGATATATAACTTATGCATAAATTAGCATAGATTAAAGAGAGAAAAAGCAGCTGAAATGATATTCTATCTTATGTTTTCGAGTTAATAGAAAAAAAAATGAAAAGCTAAATGAAAGAACTGTTTACAAGCGTGAGAAGAATCGCGTAATACGATAACAGGTTGAGTCTTTGGTAATCTTTAAGCTCGACCGCTTACTCCTATTTCTATGAACTGCTGATCTGGTTTGTATCGAATTACAATAATTTAACAAATCTGATTATGAGGAACATATATCGCTCCTTCTTCTCCTTTTTTTTTTTATTTTTCTTTTATTATATGGATAAAATAAAATGAAGTTATGTTCGACTTTTTTTTAACTTTCATTAATTTTATGCTTTAAAGTATAAAATTCTGCTTAGCGCGAATCTATTGATAAATCTGATATTAAGTTTTATTTATTGGGCAAAGAGTAATCCGCTTAAGTGCTTTGGAAATAGCATTCTAAGCATAAAACTAGATAAATGATCGAATAGGAAACAAACAGAAACGTGGATGACTATAAAATTAGTTTATTATTTTAAAACCTTTCGTGTTTCTAATAGGAAATTTATAGAACTACTACTACCACTACTACTACAATATAAAATATGACATTCTAATCAGATCTTAATATTTACTTTTGTATCATTTTAATTCTATTATTCAATCGGTTAACTTAGCAGATATATACCAGCTATTTTATATTAATAATAAATTATCAACTGTAAAATAAATATAACATAAGCCAGTATAATAAATATATATATTAATATTTGAAATTTTAGGAAATTATTATTAATTTAGATTTATGAGTTTTAATATTTAATTTTAAATTCAGATTTCAGGAAAAGAACTCAACAAAAGAGAACTGTCTTAGAAATTAGTATTATATACTAATTTTCAACCATACCTTAAACATTTAATGAGTTAACGTGTGATTTAATGTTCCTGATGAATGTAAGTTATCTGTAGAGTTTGATTTGATATTTCGTTGCTTTAATAGCATTATCTTAACTACTGTAGATTTATTAAAAAAATGAATATCAACTTGTTTACCAAGGAGAGTAATACCTTTTAGTAAAACGTGCGCTTTTTACATCTCCGTGAGACAAAACGGATATTAAAAATATTAAGATATACGTTAAAGGTGTCAAACAGTTGGATAGTCACACCTGAAATTGAATTTCCCCTCACCTCTCTTTCACTTCCCGGATATGATCCAGTTGTTGCTAAATTCACTTCCTGCAAGAATGGAGAATAATAAGAATTGTCATATTCATCTGGCGCTTAAAAAATACCATTTATTCAATTTTTCTCGAAAAAGAAAATAAAAAGATTAATATCTCTTGTAGTTTTTTTTATCGAAGAATTCTTTTCATGCATTATTAAAAGAGTTAAATTCTGTCATAACACGTGTTAGTAAAATTAATATAATTAAAAGACAAATGTTTATCATTCTTTTTCTAAAATTGCTTATAGTTAACTGTGAGTGATTGACAGGAACATTAAATTTAGAAAAATTGCAAGATCCTAAATTCAGTTTGGGAACTAATCGAGCGGGTTGCTCCTAAAAATTTTATTACTTACTTTTAAACCCGGATAACCTCCACATATCCTAATGAATTATAAATGAATTTCATATTCTATGCACTTTTCCGATCACGTGATTTCTTCCAATTTTATTCTATATAATCTATCAAGTGATTTGTTTTCTTGTTTTATCTAGGACATTCTTTGAGTAAATGGAAGCGAAAATCCGATGGGATAAAAACTGGAAGGAAATTATCTATAGTAAGATAGTATGGAAAATAGAAAATTAATATAATTTAATATGTATTAAGATCGGAAGAGCTAAAAACTGGAAGGAAATTATCTATAGTAAGATAGTATGGAAAATAGAAAATTAATATAATTTAATATGTATTATATTTATATATGTATATATATAATTAATTCATTATACATATACATTTAATTTATGTACATACACCGAAAGAATGAATAATATAATTTATATTCGAAAATGTTACAAAAAAATTGAATGATGTAGGAGAAAACAAAAAAATCTTTATAAAGTTATAACTTTGTCAGCTTGTTAAAGTGAGAAACGATACTTAAAGTCACCTGTCTCGAGACTGAGCATCAGATGAAGTGTATGACCGAAGAAAGTTTAAGAAAGTCTTAACTTTTATCAGGGATGCACGTCAAAGATCCGCTTTATCTACGAACATCCAATCGAATTGTTCCAAGCCTAATCCCCATCTTTTCCTTCCAGAGAGTAAGGGGGCAGATAAGAAAAGGGAAATGTTTGGATTTGTTTTTTTGACATTCCGGATATAGATATTACTATTTGCAAGGAATATTCTTAGGCCGATACTTATTGAGAGCTATTAATCGTATAGCCGGTCGATTTTCAAGCGTTGAGAGTGGATTGCAAGACGAAATTGTGATTGGAATAACGTGACCTAATATTCACTAAAACGATGATTTTTTTAAGTTGGTATTTTTATAATCTTCCTCCACGTATTTTAAATTATATCTTATATTATTTTTAAGAATATAAACATATGAATTATTTCTTGTAAGAAGCTAGTCTTTTTAAAGACGGCCAAAAAAAAAAAAAAAAAAAAAAAAAAAAAAAAAAAAAAAAAAAAAAAAAAAAAAAAAAGTGAAGTTAACAAAACTAATTTTATTTTCTTCGATTTTTCAAAATAAAAATAATAATAATAATACTTTCCTGAGGAAGGACAGATTAGGAAATAGATAGGATTACAGACAAATCTATTAGAGAGACTTTAAGCGTCAAGTGATTTCCGGTAGCCGAATCGTAGATCAGAAAGACAAGCCATACATCATAGATGGTGATGCAATACACAGCGCCCTCTCGCGGGAATTCAAAGAACTATCAAAGGGCCCGAAATGATTCAGTTTGACAAAAATATAAAGATCAAACATGATCTCTTTATCCATATTTAATACATTATTAAAATGTCATTTTCCTTGCAAAAGGATAAGAATTTTGTTTATAAAGTTCAAATTGATATATTTTTCCTTCGAAATTTTGAATTTTGTTGCTCGTTAGAGCGATGGAAGTAAAATATTATACAACTATTCAAAAATATTGAAAAAATAAATGAAAAATTATAATTTATAATGAAAGTGGAACATCTTGATTCTCATTCCATGCAAGAAATATAGCAAACCGGGCTAGTTTACGCGGTTTAATCTACTTTATGTTAATGCTACTAAATAATGCATTGGCTAATAAAATTAATTACAAGTTCAAAGAACTAAAATTTGCAGGTGACTCAAGCGACTTTTTTTATATTCCAAATTTTTTACAGTAATTTCTTTCCAGCTCTCTGCTGTTTTGTAAACTATGCTTAGGCAGAATTTTCCTTAGTCAGGCAATTTGTAGCCTCTTTTTTACATTTAGTTTTTAATATAATTTTATCTGAGAGCTTAAAGCTTTCAGATAAAATGGAATCGGTGGTTTGGAATATAAATTCGAAAAACAACATATCCTCAATTAACGAAAAGGAATATCGATAATGTTCACAAATAGAATAAATGTCTTCGTTACTCTCATTTTTAATGATATATTGTGTTTAAACAATACATATTCCATTGCTGATATTGTTCGGCTCCTCTTCAATCGTTAGTTACAAAAAACAAAAGATTTAAATTTTTCTAACAGTAAATTATAGGTATAAATAATACAATGAATACAATGATAATTTGATAATTTTCAGTGAATAATATTTATTTATTTTTATTATACTGTAATAACATAGAGAATATCTAAATTTTGGTTTATTTATCTAATTTTTTCCTTTAATTCAATAAAATAATTATTAAATTAAAAAATATTTTTATATAAGATTATTATTGTTCTTTTTTTAAATATGAGTTGCTATAACTTGTAAAATTAAACATTTTAAGATATTCCAATAGTTTTTTGGATATTTCTGTATCTCTCCAATTTATTTAACAGATTTTTTTTTTTTTGCAACATTTAGTGACAACACTCAATTAAAATTACTATTTTTTAAAACATTATATATTTATCTATCATTAGCCTTAATAGTTAGAAATGATATACCGTATATACTCGTGTATAAGCCGAGGTTTTTTTCTCAAAAATTTTCTGAAGTGGGGGGGTCGGCTTATACACAAGTCAAAAAATTCAACTTTTTTTTTTGGCTGGAGAGATTGAAGTAATAGCAACACCATTGAAGTAATATAGGTTATTGAACGTCTCCTGAAGACTAGGAAGGAAATTTTGCAATAATTCATTTAATACAATACTAGGTAAGTTTTATCTTATCCCGAAGCGATCGAGCGTGTTGCGCCGCCGATTCCAACCTGCATCTATATACTGTAATCAAATAGGCGATGCCTCGCTGCCCAATATGACGTGACGCGAAAATTCGACAATCGATCAAGAATCTTACCTCAGATTCATTTTTGAGTAAAAAATATATTTATTTTTCATTATTATAAATTAATATTTTAATCCATTCGCCCTAGTAATCCATAAATCATTATTATATTTAACTCATCCATGATTTAATTAAAATAGATTAAAAAGATAACTGAAATAATTTTTAAAATAACGACAATGATTTAATTAGATTAAAAAGTAACTAAAATAATGTTTAAAAATAAGAAAAAAAAATATTATTTAAAATCTCTGTATAGATTAAAAAGTAACTAATGTTTAAAATAACGAAAAGTAATAATTATTTAAAATCTGTATTGAAAAATAACTTTAGTCTATCAAAGAAAGTTCATCGTAAGAAAATCAAAACTTCGAAATTGCATGCTTAACGTCTAAAAATCACATTGCACACATCATCCTAACGGTGTATGACATCATCGTTAGGATGATCCGCGATCAAAGATTTGAATACGATAACTCAACTCAACTAGACAAAATACAATGTAAGGGAAAACGAAACTTCGAACAGACTCTTGGGAACCGTGTGACGTAGACCTGTGATACTTAAATATGAATTTTTTTTAGAAAAGAAAACAGTTATTCAATAATAATAATAAAAAGAAAATATTTTTATGTAAATTATAAAAATTTATTACTATTCGTTAACCTCATATGTTCTGAAGCTACATCATTCTTAGACATCAATCTCACTTCGGAGTAAAATTTTACTTTACCTGCTGCGATCGAGTGCATCGCACTGCCAAATTCAACCTGCATTTACACTGTATAAGTGCATCAGATAGGGGACGCCATGCTGTCTGATGTGCCACGACACAGAAATTCTCGACAATAATCCAAGAATCTTATGTAGGCGCACTGTGTTGGATCACTTTAGCTGAATTATTGTCGAGAATTTTCGTCGTGGTGCATAAGGCACCATGGCGTCGCCTATCTGATGCACTTATACAAAAGCAGGTTGGAGTCGGCAGCACGACGTGCTCAATCAATTCGATTAAGATAAAATTTTACCTTTTAAATTATATATTGGTGTTTGTATTATAAAATTTATTTTATATGTATATATTTAAAGTTTCAATAAAATATTTATTTTTGTAAATGGCATTATATCGATATCTATAAATAAAAAATCATGTACTTTATCGGTTTCAAATTTTTGCCGAATTTTAAATGCTAAAGTCAGGGTAGGCTTATACACGGGATATGCATTTTTACTGATTTTTAAACTCTGAAGTCGGGGGATTGGCTTACACACGGATCGGCTTATATTCGAGTATACATGGTATATAGCTCTAGCCCTAGGTAAGTAGGGACTTAAGGAGTTGGGAGTCGGTTGTTTTTTCTGACTCCAACTCCCGACTCCGGGCAGTTTAAAAATCCGACTCCACCCAAAAACCTCCGACTCTTCCGACTCCCTACTCCGCAAACCTGCTTTTAAAGCAGCTTGACTATCAAATAGGATATAAATATATTTATTACATATACAAGGGTAATTCAATAAGTAAGTTACAAATCAAAGTTGCGACCTTCATTTTTTAATTAAGTGCGGGAAACTGTCACACTAGATAGCAGCACTATCTAGTTTTATTGTGACGCACAACGATCGTTCTGCACATGACTGTACAAGATGGCGGCGCCCCTGAGTACATGTACCACGATAGAACAGTGTGCCATTGTGCATTTTTTGTGGGCAAAACATATGGAAGCAAAGGATATCCACAAGGAAATGCTGCCCGTGTATGGCGAACATTGCCTCTCACGTCAGGCAATCCATAATTTGGTGCAGAAGTTCTCGGAAGGGCGGACAAGTATCGAAGATGAACATTCAATGCCCGTCCTCATAGTGCCAATCAGACCACAGCAATGCTGAGATCATTCAAGTGGGAGGTCCTCCAACATCCACCTTACAGCCCGGACCTCGCCCCCGAGCGATTTTCACTTGTTTGGCCCTTTGAAACATCATCTTTCGGGAGAATGCTTTCCTGACGAAGCGGTTGAAAGAGCAGTGCGTATGTGGTTCCAACAGCAACCAAAAGAATTTTACGCCACAGGTTTCCAGGGACTTGTGAAACAGTGGGACAAGTGCTTAAATTTGTATGGAGATTATGTTGAAAAATAAATGTTGTTTGTATGTGATTATCTCCATTCATTTCTTTTCAATCATGATTTGTAACTTACTTATTGAATCGCCCTCGTATTTGTGCCTGAAAGACAATGACAAACTATCCAAAAGAATAAGAATGTGACATTCTCAATCCCTCACAGTAAACTTCTACCCCTATGCCAGTAGTGATTTTGGAACAGTATACATACCAGATAGTCCACTCTTGATACTGTCCAAATCCATCTTCCTAACCCTCTATGCTGGGGAAAACAACAGTAAAAGGTCTGAAGAAGCTAAACCTGAACATTACATAATTCTTAATCATCTCAAGAATATGTGACTGTATGTCTTGTTTCACTCAGAAGATGAATGCTCCACTTTATAGGTCAAGAAATTCTCTTCCACAACAATGCAGTCTAATAATAACCCTCCTATGCACAGTTTCAGCATACAAATGCAATGGGGAAATGCACAAGAGGATTTCAAGAACAATAGGAACATTTATACACAAATCTCATAACTCCTGTAATGCTCATATAGGTCCATCCTTTGAATCTTTTCAACTTCAAACCTGCAAGTTAACAAATCTTTTGCTATCAAATAATGGCAGCATAGGTAATAATTGGTCTCACAACTATAATGTATATCCAGTATAGCAACCCTAGTTTAAGTACCCATGCCTTATCCAAAATGCTTTACAAGCCCATTGAACTTTATAGGCCTTCATAACAATACAGTCAGTATGTGATTTCCAAGTCAATCTCTTGTCTAATATATCAGCAAGGTATTTGACTTCAGTAGAAACTAACCTTTTGTTGAAGAATGATGGTTCAGAATATCCCGTCAATTATCTTCTTTGTGTAAAAGGTACAATTACAGTCTTTGCTGGATTAACATTATTCCAACTTTATCCATACCATTTAGAAACAGTATTGAGAGTGTCTGAAGCATCTCATATACAGTCTTGGAAACTTTCCCACTGCAATGATGGCTATTCATTGGCATAGCCAACATACCTTGAAGAAACTTTTCTCATTGAATTGTAGTTAAAAGATCAGTTACCATAAGGTATTAAAGAAGGTGAGAAAGTACTATCCCTAAAGACAACCCCTGTCTATGAATAATCTTAACTTCTTCCTCTGAGAATATACAATAAAGAACCCTATGCTTCAACATGGAACCAATCCAAAAAACAATTGTTAAACAGATTCCATGTCTGTTTGCAGCAAGGCTAGAAGTTAAATCAAATTCACTTGGATATTAATAAATGTTCCTAAGGTAATTTCCTTATATCAACTATTTGATACTCTCTCAATGAGTGACACAATATCATGGAGAGCATTTTCAGTCAATTTGCTTAATTGATAAGCAAATTGACTGTAGAGAAAACTTCATTAAACCCCCATCCTTAACAAATCTATCTACAAGCCTTTCCATCATCTTTAACAAGAATGATGTCAGGTTCGTTGGATGATAGGATTTAGCTTCAAAATAAGAGCTATGACCTGGCTTACATATAAAAAATGCCATTACCTGCCTCAAGGACCAAGAAATATAGCCAAAAACTAAACAGCCTTGAAGATATGGCAAAGAGGAAGGCCAGAATATTAATGTCCTTATTGTAAAAACACTGACAAAACACCATCTAGCTCAGCAGGCTTAAAGGGCTTAAAAATACTTACAGCCCATTAATATTTGATTGATCATCTCTTAAAACCCAGCAGTAATATCATGAAAGCTAATCAAAAGTGATAAAATACAAATTAGTATGTGGACTATTTAACTATTAATTAATTATGTGAAATTTTCATGATTTTGTTAAAATGAATCTTCAGAATCAATAGTTTTTTTGATATTTCTGACAATTTGAGAGTGTAGGTTCAATTCTCGGTAGTTTCTGAAGATATTTCTGTAATAATCCTAATTAATCTGCCATATTTAATCCCTTGAATCTTTAATGGAATTTTAATGATTTGAATTAATTTAAACTATTTTTAGTGCCATCTCGTAATTAGAATATTTATTATTTTATTAAATCAATGAGTGGCGCCATCTATTAATTAATAATTAAACTAGAATTTTAACTAATTTATCTGAAGAAAAAATCTGCCTTGGCCAGGGATCAAACTGGGGACCTACGGGCTACCGTCCCGACATCATACCGCTAGACCACCGAGGCCAATGAGTGGATTGATTCTCCAGACAGTTATATTAATTTCAGAATTAATTTTTGAATTAATTTGATTATCGTTATTGGACTTTGCCAATAGATCTACTCCTGACCGGGCTAAATTTAGCCACAGGCCCTCAATGGTGCTAGCCAGGCAATACATAGACCGGCACAGTCTTTAAAGCTTATAAAGACTGTGTATTGCCTGGCTAGTGCCATTGAGGGTCCGTGGCTAGATTTAGCCCGGTCAGGAGTAGATCTATCGGCAAAGTCCGATAACGATAATCAAAAATTAATTCTAAAATTAATATAACTGTCTTGAGAATCAATCCACTCATTAGCCTTGGTGGTCTAGCGGTATGACATCGGAACGGCAGTGTGGAGATTCGGAACTCCGAATATAATTAAAGTAATTAAGAAGTAATTAAGACAAAGTAAGAGAAATAACAGAGATAGAAAGGAATTTGGACAAGGGAGGGAAAAAACACCTGTCAAAATAAACATATCGAATCGACAGCGACATAGCGCATTGTATTTCAATCATCGGGTGGACTCTCGTCCCCAATAACAATAAATCGCGAGGCGATATGTGCAGGTGTCCGACGAATAGTCACGAATTCGACACCTATCTCGGTGAAAGTTTGAGAAATAATCATCATCTTTCCTCTCCTGGGAAAAAAATGAACGAAAAGGTCACAGAATTTAAGAGCTAACTTTGCCCAGGGACCAGCACACTTGTTCTCCAGTTCGTCCATCGGAAAAGATACAGAATCTTTGGTCCGACACATTCTGCTCCTTCCCATTTCGTAACATCCACTACTCGCTGTTGCAACCATCATAGTTGTACGACAGAGATCGCTGAACACAAGGGATCATAAAATTAGAGTGGATAAGTGTCGATCTGTCCATTTTAAGTTCTTCAAAATCGTCAGGAACTGAGCCTACATCGTCCATGTTAAATTACATAACCTGAACTAAAGACTGTGAATTTGGACTAGAGACTATACTAAGTGAACATCTCTGTTAATTCCTTGAAAAGTTCATAAATTGTTTGTGGTAGTTGATGTGGATCCAAATAGTACAATTATCTCTTTTTTTCTGTTGTGTGCGGCAACTGTAAGAGTTATCATGTACAAATCTCTCTAAATAAAAAGCAGTTAAATTTTATTTCAACATAGTCTTGACTCCATTGTTGAATCCTCTCGTTACTCATCCTTACCTGCAATGTGCCATTTACTGCTCTAGGCCTAACGCCTGTCTTTTCGACACTGATCCCGAGTCAGCGCCCTCCACAGTAGCCCGAAGGTCTCTGGTTCGATCCCAGGCCGAGGCGGATTTTTTTCTTCAGCTAAATTAATAATTAAACTAGAATTTTAACTAATTAATAGATGGTGCCACTCATTGACTTAATAAAATAATAAATATTCTAATTACGAGATGGTGCTAAAAATAGTTTAAATTAATTCAAATCATTAAAATTCCGATAAAAATTCAAGGAATTAAATATGGCAGATTAATCAGGATTAAGATTAATTAGGATTATTTGGATTAAATTCCCTTGAGGTTTGTTTAGTATGTAAAGTTTAATTTGTTTGTATTTTTCAAAAAATAAGAGAATTGATTAAAAAACAAATTAACAGGGCTCTAAAAATCTTTCCTTCGTCCTGCTTAACGCAAAATCCACTACTGATTATGTTATAACCAGAAATGATATAGGTGCATATTACACATTCTGATCCCAGTATTGAAACATATAGTGATTACTAAACTTTTCATAGAGATATTTTTTTCTTCTTTCTCTTTATGAAAAAGAACAAATTACATTATTATTAATTGTTAAGATGGAATTTTTGATTCTATTTAATTGTCATAATTTGCATATTATATATTCAATTAAAAAAATTTGTAAAAAAAATATATTTTGTCAGATGGAAAGTTCTACTATAAAAACAAGTAAATTTATTAGAGAATATAATAAAATTAGAATATGAAGTAAAATTTTATGTAATATGAGATTTAGAATTCTTCTGTGTTGAAGAATTACATTTTGTACTTTTGCTAACAGGTTTTATTGCCCTTGATCATGTGCCTCCCTCTTTTGTGCACCACCTCCAAATAAACTTGAAACACATAGATAATAAAATCACCTATAGTCTGTTCCATTTTGAGATGGCAGTGACATCATGAAATGATCACTGCCATCTCAAATGATAGAAGGATACACTATTGTGTGCTATGCCATTAGATAGCACATTATTGTGCTATCTAATGGCATAGCATATAATAGTGCATCCTTCTGCCATTAGATATTAAAGTATAAATAGCACATTTTCAATAATTTATCCACTTTTTTGTGCATAAACAGATTAATTAAGATGTTTTGTCAATAAATCTGAAATCTTCATGTTCCTGATATTACTCTAAATACACTTTATAAAATTTTTAATTTTTTAATTAATATTAAAATTAATTATAAAATTTAATTTAATAATAAAAATGAGATTATGCACTTTTAAATAGTTTTATTATTTTTATTAATACTTAGGAATTGTTTTAATTCTTCCAGCATTGTGATGAACTGTTGAAAAATTAACAGAATTACATCTAACACAATTTGGCTAAATTTTTTTTTTCAAAAGGGCAGTTTTGGTCAATGAGAGCTATACTTAATGTTTACAGAAAATTTTCGATTAATCTAGAAATTATGTTGACACTCTTCATACGAATATCAATGTATGTAGTGGAGTAAGCAGTAAAGTGTTTTTCTCGATAATATTGTCAACAAGACATTGTTGGCATTTGTTTATCTGTAGACAACTTATGATGGGGCATTCATTACAGAAAAAATAGTGATGTGTTTCATACCTACTTAAACGATCTTTCATAACTTTTCGTTTCAAATACTTGTTTGGTGAGGATACTATGTCTTCATTCATTTCCTTTCTGATTTTAAAACAATCCTTATTGACATGACAGTTAATTCCATTACCAAATCTATGATATAAATTGTTGATTTATCTGGATTCAGTTCTACCAATCTGCTGTAAACGTTAAATATAATCTGCTTTACTTGACTATGAAGAATTTTTCCTCTCACATTATTCTTCATGTAAGAACAAGATGCCATCTTACTTTTAGAGTAATCTCAAATATGAATATTCTTGATTAGGAAATTTTTTATTTTTTTAATTTCGTCTTTTTCTGTCCTCAGATTTTTTATAATATTGAGGATAAAAATAGAAATTACACTTGCAGTGAGACTTTGAAACTTTATACATGAAGGTATTTTGATCAATGTTTCTTCTGGCGGAAGAACTATAAATGATTCACTCATGATGTCACTGCCATCTCAAAGTGGAACAGACTATAGTCTGTTTACAAATAAAACAGGAGGCATATTTGTTTTGACTTTGGAAATAGATTTATCACTGAATGAAATATGATACTCTGTTTATTTATATAATTTTGATAAAGAGATATCATATGTAAAAATTCATTAAAAATCAATAAGTAATAGTAAAAAAAAATATTTTTTTGTATTAGAAAATAGGCACTTTGCCAAAAATAATGTTTCATACATTCTGAAGATTCAATAATTTATATATAGGCAGTGTAACATTTACCAATAGTTTTTTGGATATTTCTGTATTTTTCAAATTTATTTAACACTGTTTTTATTACAACATTTAGTGACAGTAAAGTTTAAGCTTTAAAGGATATTTCTGTATTTTTCAAATTTATTTAACACTGTTTTTATTACAACATTTAGTGACAACACTCAATTAAAATTACTATTTTTTAAAACATTGCATATTTATAAAATATTAATTAATTTAGCACAATTTATAAAATAATATAAAGTACATTTGCATGGTTTCAGAAGAATATGCATTTCGGCTTTTTATTGCCCTCTTCATTTCTTTTTTATTACCATGCTGCAAATAGTTTTTTAAAATACAAATTAACAATTTAGATTTAAAATCAAACCTATACAAAAGAATCTGCAACATTAATTTACCGATGTAATCCTATTTAAATCATGACAAATTCTCATTGGTCACACTAGTTCTCTGACGGATAGATTTTTCCAGATATCATTCTACATTAATCTACATCAGGGTTGCAGAGTCGGATAGTAAATGATCCGACTCTGACTCCACCTTTTAAAAAAAAATCCGACTACCTAAAATTTTTAAGATCTGATTCCAACTCCTGTACAGTTAAATTAATATTGTAAATGTATTTTATTATTGCAAGTGATTCTTCTGGCTTGATGTAATCCTATTTAAATCTTGACAAATTCTCATTGGTCACACTAGTTCTCTGATGGATAGATTTTTCCAGATATCATTCTACATTAATCTACATAAAATTTATTCGTACTTTATCTAACATTCTTATTACCTTAATTAATTAACATTCATTAAATTCTATTACCTTAAATTTTTGAGATTTCATATTGTAGATACTCATACTTTCTTACAATTTTTAAGAGAGATTATCCAAAATTTGGGCTGCGTATAGGCTTTAATTGATGTATCTTTTTTTATTGATTACTTGTTGTTATTCTTATTTATATTATCATATGTTTTTAACAAATAATATTTTAACTATTATTTAAATAAAAATTATGATTTACCTCAAATGTTAAATGGAGCATTCACTTTAATTTTACATTATTATATGAAATATTTATTTTACATTTTACACTAATATCAAAAGAAAGGACTACCTTTCTTCGGGAGAAATCATTCTGATTTACATTTTTACTACTATATAAATTGTTAACTAGTGTCTTCTGGAGGAAAAAGTATATTCCACCATACCTGTGGTATATTTAATCTGTTGTTCTTATTTATTAAAAAATTTTTATTTTTTATACCCTCTTTTTTAATAAAATAAAACTCATAAAATAAACTTTTTATATGTTTACGTTCCTGTTTTAATACCTGCATGAAATTATTATTTGTGTTACATTCATTTTCTAAACAGTGTGCTGCTATTCCTGACTTGTATTGTTTTAACCTTATATATCTGCTATGTTCATTTCGGATATAAACAAATTCTTTTTGTTGTGGTTCGGTGTATTTGAATAAAAATTTAATAATTTTTGTTATTTAACTGTTTCTAATATCTCTTAAAACACAATTTATTATCCAATCTGATTATTGTTATATCCAAATAATTTAAATTTTTATTATATGCTTTTTCTATTGTGAACTTTAAAAATTTACTAAATGAATTTGCGTATTCTTGTATTTTTTCTAAACTGATGAAATCTTTATCGAAAACACATATTGGAAACAGTTAAATAACTTAAAATTATTAAATTTTTATTCAAATACACCAAACCACATCAAAAAGAATTTGTTTATATTGGAAATTAAAAAAAACTTATAGTAGAACAACTTTGAAAACAGATAAAGAGGAAGAAATGCAATTAATATATAAAATGTTTCTCTTGAATGATTATCCTGTAAAAGTTTTAAAAAAATGGCAAGAAAATTTTACATTATATAACAATAAAAATAATAGTTTAAATAGTAATAATAATTTAGTATTAAATAAAAACAAAAGAGTTTTCTTTTCAATTCCATATGAGAAAAATAGTTTTTATAAAGTAAAAAATACATTTAGAGTCTTTAATATAGATCAGTGGTTCTCAACCTTTTTTCTGTTTAGGAATACATTTTTATATATTAAAATTTGGCGGTACACCTAAGTATTTTAAATAATAATTTAAATTTAACGAGTATGTCTGCTCATTTCAGCCAATGATGTGGATTTTCCATTAGATACTCAACTCCAGTGGACCAAACGAGTGCTCCGCTCATTCTGCCGGAGAGTAAATATATGCATATATAAAAGAAAAATAATTAAATTTAAATTTACTAAATTACCGTATATGCTTGAATATAAACTTCAGAGTTTGAAAATTGGTAAAAATGCGAAATCCGTGTATAAGCCTACTCAAACTTTAGCACTTAAAATTTGATAAAAATCCAATGTCTAATGCAAATACTGATGATGAAACTGATTTTGAAAAATTATTGGATCAAGCAGACCATCTCCAGTGCCAAAAAAAAAGAAAACTCAAGTCTGATACTGGAAAAAGTAAACCTACAAATATATCGCAAATAGCATATTTCAAGGTGGAATTTAACAAAATTTTCTGTTTAATACTCAACTCCAATGGACCAAACGAGTGCTCCGCTCACTCTGCTGGAAGGTAAATATATACATATATATAAAAGAAAAATTAGAATTAAATTTAAATTTACTAAATTACCATATATACTCGAATATAAGTTGACTCCCTGACTTCAGAGTTTGAAAATTGATAAAAATGCGAAACCCGTGTATAAGCCTACCCAAACTTTAGCACTTTAAATTTGATAAAAATCCAATGTCTAATGCAAATACTGATGATGAAACTGACTTCGAAAAAATTATTGGATCAAGCAGACCATCTCCAGTGCCAAAAAAGAAGAAAACTCTAATCTGATACTGGAAAAAGAGTAAATCCTAAAATATATTGAAAATAACAAATTTCAAAGTGGAATTTAACATAACTCGTAATAGAAGTTGTGGTTTTAACAGAAAATCTAAATTAAATGTTAGCGAGGCCATCTCTAAATATCCTGAAATTGTAAAAGAGTCGGTTGTTTTTTCCGACTCCGACTCCTGACTCCGGGCAATTTAAAAATCTGACTCCGACTCTGACTCCAGCCAAAAACCTCCGACTCCCTGACTCTTGACTCCGACTCTGCAACCCTGATCTATATCTATATATAATAACAAAATTTATTCGTACTTTATCTAATATTCTTATTACCTTAATTAATTAACATTCATTAAATTCTATTACCTTAAATTTTTGAGATTACTTTCACAATAAATTTCTATAATTGATGTATCTTTTTTTATTGATTACTTGTTGTTATTCTTATCTATATAATCATATGTTTTTAACAAATAATATTTTAATTATTATTTAAATAAAAATTATGATTTACCTCAAATGTTAAATGGAGCATTCACTTTAATTTTACATTTTACACTAATATCAAAAGAAAGGACTCTACCTTTCTTCGGGAGAAATCATTCTGATTTACATTTTTTGCTACTATATAAATTGTTAACTAGTGCCCCACCATACCTGTGGTATATTTAATCTGTTCTTCTTATTTATTAACAAATTTTTATTTTTTAAATCCTCTTTTTTTAATAAAATAAAACTCATAAAATAATCTTTTTATATGTTTATGTTCCTGTTTTAATACCTGCATGAAATTGTTATTTATGTTACATTCATTTTCTAAACAGTGTGCTGCTATTCCTGATTTGTATTGTTTCAACCTTATATATCTGCTATGTTCATTTATTCTTACTTTTAATTCCTATTTAGTCTCACCAATATACACATGCGGTACATTGCATGTACATTCTAATTTATATATTACATGATAGTATTTAATATTGATTGCATTGTTCTACCTAAATAAATTAAATTTTTTACCGTGGTGTAATTTTGGAACAATATCTATATCAGTGGTTCTCAACCACTGTTCCGCAGCACACTAGTGTGCCGCCAAACCTTTGAAGGTGTGCCACGAAAAATTAAGAATGAATTATATTTATGTAATTGTATGAATCATATGCAAAATATTAAGAATGAATTGTATTTATGTAATTGTATGAATCATATATATGTATAGTGAAATGTGGTTGGCTGGATATCAGTTTTGCAGTTCAAACCACTGCACAGATTTCTATAAATAGGGTATCATTAGAAAAATCTAACCCTTGAATTTCTGAGACAGCCAAAATTTTTTGTCATTATTCAAAATTTTAAAATTAAGGAATAAAAATTAAATTAAAATTATAGTTTCTCTAAAAAGACAAAATCCACAGGTGGCGCTATAATTTAATAAGGGCTGCCATTTAATGATCCTGTGTATGAGTATGTATGTAATCTGAATGTAATAAATAAGAATAAATACAATAATGTGTTAATAAAAATTCATCGTTAAATTTAAATTATTATTTAAAATACTTAGGTGTACCGCCAAATTTTAATATATAAAAATGTATTCCTAAACAGAAAAAAGGTTGAGAACCACTGATCTATATTAAAGACTCTAAATGTATTTTTTACTTTACAAAAACTATTTTTCTCATATGGAATTGAAAAGAAAACTCTTTTGTTTTTATTTAATACTAAATTATTATTACTATTTAAACTATTATTTTTATTGTTATATAATGTAAAATTTTCTTGCCATTTTTTTAAAACTTTTACAGGATAATCATTCAAGAGAAACATTTTATATATTAATTGCATTTCTTCCTCTTTATCTGTTTTCAAAGTTGTTCTACTATAAGTTTTTTTTAATTTCCAATATAAACAAATTCTTTTTGATGTGGTTTGGTGTATTTGAATAAAAATTTAATAATTTTAAGTTATTTAACTGTTTCCAATATGTGTTTTCGATAAAGATTTCATCAGTTTAGAAAAAATACAAGAATACGCAAATTCATTTAGTAAATTTTTAAAGTTCACAATAGAAAAAGCATTAATAAAAATTTAAATTATTTGGATATAACAATAATCAGATTGGATAATAAATTGTGTTTTAAGAGATATTAGAAACAGTTAAATAACAAAAATTATTAAATTTTTATTCAAATACACCGAACCACAACAAAAAGAATTTGTTTATATCCGAAATGAACATAGCAGATATATAAGGTTAAAACAATACAAGTCAGGAATAGCAGCACACTGTTTAGAAAATGAATGTAACACAAATAATAATTTCATGCAGGTATTAAAACAGGAACGTAAACATATAAAAAGTTTATTTTATGAGTTTTATTTTATTAAAAAAGAGGGTATAAAAAATAAAAATTTTTTAATAAATAAGAACAACAGATTAAATATACCACAGGTATGGTGGAATATACTTTTTCCTCCAGAAGACACTAGTTAACAATTTATATAGTAGTAAAAATGTAAATCAGAATGATTTCTCCCGAAGAAAGGTAGTCCTTTCTTTTGATATTAGTGTAAAATGTAAAATAAATATTTCATATAATAATGTAAAATTAAAGTGAATGCTCCATTTAACATTTGAGGTAAATCATAATTTTTATTTAAATAATAGTTAAAATATTATTTGTTAAAAACATATGATAATATAAATAAGAATAACAACAAGTAATCAATAAAAAAAGATACATCAATTAAAGAAATTTATTGTGAAAGTAATCTCAAAAATTTAAGGTAATAGAATTTAATGAATGTTAATTAATTAAGGTAATAAGAATGTTAGATAAAGTACGAATAAATTTTATGTAGATTAATGTAGAATGATATCTGGAAAAATCTATCCATCAGAGAACTAGTGTGACCAATGAGAATTTGTCAAGATTTAAATAGGATTACATCAGTAAATTAATGTTGCAGATTCTTTTGTATAGGTTTGATTTTAAATCTAAATTGTTAATTTGTATTTTAAAAAACTATTTGCAGCATGGTAATAAAAAAGAAATGAAGAGGGCAATAAAAAGCCGAAATGCATATTCTTCTGAAACCATGCAAATGTACTTTATATTATTTTATAAATTGTGCTAAATTAATTAATATTTTATAAATATGCAATGTTTTAAAAAATAGTAATTTTAATTGAGTGTTGTCACTAAATGTTGTAATAAAAACAGTGTTAAATAAATTTGAAAAATACAGAAATATCCTTTAAAGCTTAAACTTTACATACTAAACAAACCTCAAGGGAATTTAATCCAAATAATCCTAATTAATCTTAATCCTAATTAATCTGCCATATTTAATTCCTTGAATTTTTATCGGAATTTTAATGATTTGAATTAATTTAAACTATTTTTAGCCCATCTCGTAATTAGAATATTTATTATTTTATTAAGTCAATGAGTGGCACCATCTATTAATTAGTTAAAATTCTAGTTTAATTATTAATTTAGCTGAAGAAAAAAATCCGCCTCGGCCTGGGATCGAACCAGAGACCTTCGGGCTACCTGATACCCTTTTTTAATTTTGGATGAAGAATCAAAAGAATAAAAGAAAAAAAATACGAAAGCAATTAGGCCTAATTTGCATATATAAACAATACGTAATTTTTCAAATTATTCATGATTTCGGGTATCGGATAAAAAAATTCTTATATATTTACATTCTTGATGATATTCCGCATCTAATAATACCAAATACTTCATAATTCTAAAAACTTTTTTCGCTTCACAAAGACAATTTATGAACTGAAATATGATCCCAGATTGTAATTTGATCTTCTTTGTAAACAAACAATTGTATTATCCCTCTCGCGGACGAAAAACAGTATTCTACTACATAAATGTTTAAAATTATTGTTTATTTGGCATT